>JAURVB010002523.1:0-111543 GCA_033002965.1 Piper betle | reverse complement strand
CACGCCGGTTCGGTTCACGAGTGTGGACCGGATCTGGGGTGTTACATCTTCAGCTGGATTTGGTTTTTGCTGACAGATGCAAATCTAGCCTCCTCGACTCCATTCACAAATATTTTTTACCTAAAAATATAATTTTTTACGCCGATAGAAGCATAAGTACAAGAAATCAAGGCAACCATTATGTCCTTAAAAATTTTTATTTTCATTGTTTTATAAATTCACATTTTAATTTAATCAAATAATTATAAATGTCGTCACTGAAGCTTATTAAATTTTTTGTTACCCTCAACGCAACGAGGTTGCCACGTCAGGGGGGAGGCAGGCCGCGGCAGGGCGGGCACAGGAGGGTTGGTAGCAGGGGATGGGTAGGGGGGGGGTCGGGGGCAACGGGTGGCAGGAGGGGTGGCCGCAGGTGGCAGTGGGCAGGGGAGGGGTCGGCAGGCCGGAGGCGGGGGGAGGGGTGGAGGGTCTGCAGTGACAGGGGGCCAGCGTGGGGTTTGGGGATTGGGTGGTCTGGGGTGTCTGGGGGAGGGGCGTGGTCACATGGCGAGGGGCACCAGAGTTTTATAGCCACCCGCGGGCGGGACGCAGGGGGACGAGAGAGTGGAGGGAGGGTGGGCAGGAGGGAGGGCAAGTTGGAGGGGGAGGGCGCTGTGGGCTGCTGGATTTTGATCCAGCGGCCCACAATGGCAGCGACTGCATGCACTGCGAAAATGGGGCAGTGCTACCAGATATATATATTTTTTCTGGATAAAATCTTTAGATATGAATGACACATACAAAAGCAGGTTTAGGCACAATCCTGAGTCCTTGGGACGCCCTTCTCGAGAGGTGTTACTTGCGAACAGGACACAAGTACGTATATTATCCATTTGTGAAAATCATACTATTAAAAATTGACGATTTGATTAATCTTACCATAGTCTGATCAATATTATTAAAATATAACATACTTGGAGTGCAATGGCTGAGGATATGCGGCTTGGGCACGAGATGGGGGTTTGAATCTTGGATCTTGCAGGTTTTATAGCTCATGTATGATGGGGAAGTATTGGGCGCCGCAAAAAGGACACGTACCATGTAATATATATTAAACTGATTGTCATTTACCCAGTGTTTTGAATTTAAATAATTAACGAGCCTTAATTTTTAAGTATAATTATTTCCTCTAATATTTTGTTTTGACTATTGTGCACATATCAAAGAAGGTTACTTGTCACGGCTGCCGGGAAGAAAAGGATCATCTGCATAGGAACATTTTTTACTAAAAATTTTTAGTAGAAGGAAATTTTTTTATTTGAAATACTTATTGGGCATTAATAGCCCGCAATCTCCTTAAGGCCGAAAACAGCCATGCATAAAGCACATAAAAGTTATTAAATTTATCGTATTTTTAGGTCGTATATATTATTTGATTTTTTTCTTTAGAAGTAGATTCAAAAAATCATTTGAAATTTTGGAGATCGATACAGGCGCTCGATAGGTGTCCCCCTGAGTAATGCATTTTGATCTACTTACAAGTATAAGAATTCAGCATAAAGTACATATTTTGCTTCGAGTAGTTTGGATCGGTGTCGGCTAGAATAACGTGTAAGCGTGTAATGTTAGAATTTGGTTCCCCATTTGTTATTATTATTATTATATCATTATTATTTTTTAATGCGTTGCGTCGGCTGCTCTATAATTTCGGTTTATATTTATATTTAAAGGGGATAAATATATGACAAATTACAGCTGATGAAACATATATACAGATGAAATATGCTGTAAAAATTGGAAGATTTTCATTGGGACATAGGACAATTTATAAATAATTGATTATGTGGATGATATATAGTAATCAGACAATGATTTTGATTGGGATAATTATAACTAGATAATTTATGTATAGATGAAACGAAAGGTGAATGATTACATGATCTTGGTCGTAATAACTATATGATCCATATGTATAGAAAATGTTATATATACGCAACATTTCTTCTCGGTTGTGGCCATGTTGAGAGGCGTCATTAGAGCGTGGCCTCACATTTTTTTCAACATTTCTTCTCTTTTGTTTGTAAATGACGTAATAATTTTTAAATAGTTAACGATTACTTTAAAGACCTTTATTAAGCCTCCCTTTAGTTAGGATGAAAAAAAATAAATAACATGAAAATTATAAATAGTCAACTTACTAAAATTAATATATATACAATATGTTTTAAAAAAGTTAATATGTATATCATATGTTTTATATTCAAATTAATCGTAATTACTTCATGTGGCCTACTAATGAAATTTTTTCCCCTTTTATTTCTATTTCATTAGATTAAAAGAAAGGCTCCTTTCGGTGGGCCACATAAAACAATTATAATTATTTTATATTTTTAGGTATAAATATACTTAATTTATATACAAAATAATTAATTTAATATTATTTTTTATAAAAAATATATTAAATATAATTATCCTTGAAAAAGTTGACTACTTTAAATTATCACGTCATTTACACTAATTTCACAAATCCTAAGCTGCAACTATTGGCAGATCGTCTTATACTCTAAGCTATCTCTCCTCTTTAGCAATCCAGCGTCATATCCACCCAATCATAAGCATAAACGTTTTTTTATAAAATGAGCTTAAACTTGTCTCCGGCCATGGTCTCCATATGAGTCTATGACCTTCGTTAAGGCGACTTTGGTAACAGGTCGCTTTTCACTGCTCACATTAGGCGCAGCTATAGGGAAAACATGTAGTCGACCGCACCTTAATCACTTCGTTTGACGCCATCTAGTTGAGCAGAATTTAAGATGGACGATAAGAAAAAGCGATATATGCTCCCACAAGTGGTATCTGATCCACCTCCACTTCTTTTTCCTGCTTTTCCCAGCCCTACAAATCCACTCCTAGCTTCTTCTTTAACTTGTCTTCAGTGCAATGTCTGCTAAAGCATATAGCAACGCGCTTGATGGCCAGTAAGAGTCGAGTAGGGGCAGTCTCTGCGGATTCCTTAGAACCAAATTCCATGTCATACTCATCTGCTCGTCTTCCTTCGCCATTTACGCCAATTCTGAGGCCATCAAGAGTGGAGGAAGCTTTTCCATTCACCATTCAGTGAGCAGATATCGGCCACAAGGCTTTGGAGAGAAACTTGAGCTGGTTATTATGGAGGCTACCCAACAGTAAAAATTGTAAAACAAGGAAAGCTCAAAGCCACCTGGAAGTGTTCACATCACACAGCGCATAGAGATTAATATGGCAATGTATGGGTTTGCTCTCATAAAAAGCTGGGATCTCAGATAAAAATTCGGGTTATGATCGTGCCCTTCTAACACACAAGACCACCTCAATATTCCCGTTGAAGACAAGGATCTCCTGGTGTCTACTGTTGTTCGAGTAGATGATATTTTACAGACACCTGTGCAAGCGCGTCATCGTATTCTAGCCCTTGACACTCAATTGCTTCCATCAAGATGAAACCGTGCGTTCCCTGTTGACATTCCCAGCATAAACGTTGGCTTTATTCGTGATTCGTCTAAAAAACGCTGCTACCTCACATGGCCGACCTGCCTTCCATGTATAACCTTTCGCATCTCTCAATTTGGACACAAAAATATGTAATCGAATATATCTAAGGTCCAGACCACCATTTGATGCAGTTACGGAACGAGGTCTGTGGCTTTCTGAAAAGATACCAGCTAAAGTGAACAAAATTAAATTTTGGTACGGCAAACAAGTAAAGGTGTAATCTGAAAGCCCATAATACAAAAAACACGGGGAAAGAACTTTGTAAATGCTACTCGAAGAACCATAGAGAAACAGATTACCAATTATTCATTTCAAGTGTCAACCGAGAATGCTAATTACCCAGTTATTGGCTTGCCCGCTTAATTGAAATTGCTACAGATTAAAATCATATCAATACCATACAATTGCAAAATTTTCCACTAAACAAGAAGTAATACCTACAACAAACGCACAAAAACAAAAAGTAAATCCGATCACAGCAAAAGAGAGGAAAAGAAGCAAGAAAACATAAACAAAGAGAGGAACAAAAGCAAAGGGAAAGAACATTGTCTCGAGCGTGCATGCGTGAGGTGAGATTGAGAATCCCCAGCCGAAGGCAGCCTCAATTCACGATTACCACTGAGGACGAGCTCATGGTTTCGCCAACTTTCCATTTTTATTTACGCAGAGCAGAAGAAAATAACAAAAGTGACAAAAAAAATTAAAAGAAAAGAAACACCCCTCCTAAAGAAAGAAACAGAAAAAAGGAAACCATCTGTCCGCTCGTAATCACCTTTCACTTTGCCTTTGAATCTTCATATCCACCTTCTCCTCTCCACCCTTTTCCCAAGCCAATCCAATCCATCATTTGATCCCATCATGTATGAGCTACATACACAGTCAATCTGTTTATCTATATATGATGAAGACAAACATTTGATTTGGCTGCCAACAGAAGACAAAACCCAGATATCAAGAGGCCAAATTAAGAGATGGAGATCTTGTCGCAAATGTGGTCACTACTAGGCCTCCTTACCGTGCTGCAAAATGTGTTACCGGCACAGCTTCTATCCCTCCTCCACTCCTTATGGCAGTCCATACAGGATGCCCTTAGCCCATACTCCTACTTCGAGATACCGGAGTTCCATGGCTACTCCGGCGTCGACGTCAACGACCTCTACCGAATGGTTCACCTCTACCTCAACTCGCTAGACCCGACCGCGGCCTGCCCACGCCTCACCCTCACCCGCCCCGCCAACTCCACCCGCATTGCCTACACCGTCTCCCCCAACCACCCACTTCTCGACAACTTCGCCGGCCACTCCCTCTCGTGGACGCACCATGTCGACACTCTCCAAGACTCGCTCGAGGAGAAGCGCAGCTTCACCCTCAAGCTCCCCAAGCGCGGCCGCGGCACCCTCCTTTCGGCTTACCTCGCCGTCGTCGCGGCGCGAGCTCGGGAGTTCGAGCGCGTGTCTCGGGAGCGGCAGCTCCACACCAACGCCCGCGGCCGCGGCCCTGGATGGGCGTCGATCCCGTTCCGACACCCTCCACCTTCGACACCCTCGCCCTGGAGCCGGCTCTCAAGGAGGAGATCAAGCGCGACCTCACCGCCTTCGCCGATGGGGAGGAGTTCTACAAGCGGGTGGGGCGTGCTTGGAAGAGAGGCTACCTGCTCCACGGCCCCCCAGGCACTGGAAAATCAAGCTTGATCGCCGCCATGGCCAGCTACCTCAAGTACGACGTCTACGACCTCGAGCTCACCAAAGTGTCAGACAACTCGGAGCTAAGGGAGCTGCTCATACAAACCACCAACCGCTCCATCATCGTCATCGAGGACATCGACTGCTCCATTGACCTCAGTACGCTTGACCATCATATACAGGACGCGATGATCAGAACGCGCCGCCACGGAGGAGATGACGGCGAGGAGGGGCCGGTTACGCTGTCTGGACTGTTGAACTTCACCGACGGGCTGTGGTCGTCCTGCGGCGAGGAGAGGATCATCGTCTTCACGACCAACCACTTGGACAGACTCGATCCGGCGTTGGTGAGGGAAGGGAGGATGGACGTGCACCTCAAGCTCGGCGCCTGCGGGTTCGAGGCCTTCAAGCTGCTGGCTCGCAACTACCTCGACCTCGGCGAAGAAGAGCACCCGCTGTATCACGTTGTGGAATGCTGCATTAGGGCCGGCGGGGCAATGACGCCGGCGGAGGTCGGGGAGATCCTGCTCCGGCGACGGTCCGACGCCGACGCGGCCATCCGGGAGGTGATAGAGGCGATGGAAAGAAGCGTGTTGAGGGGGCCGGAGGCGGCGTCGACGTCGGACGAGGGGACGGCGGCGTCGGAGGAGGAGTCCGGGAATGTGAGGGCTGGCGGGAAGAGGAGGAAGGTGGGGCCCAGCTGGGAGAGGAAGTTGAGGCTGTTGTCCAAGTTCAAGGCTCTTACCAAGTCCGAGTCCGGTAGAAGAGGAGTGTAGTTCCCTTTTTTCTTTTCTTTTTCTTTCTAGGTTCCTCTGTTTGTCCAAATCCTGTCTTTTGTCTAAACTCTATTACTAGTTTTTCTCAAGAGCCAGCTCAAAGTAATCAATTTTTCCCTCAAAATTAACTTTTTCCCTTTTCGTGACAATCAAACATGACAAAGAGATTACAAAAGGCATTACAGACTACATGTTTGTTCTATAGACAAAGGTTAGATAAAGCTAAAGTGGACATGAGAATGAATGGTGTAAAACCCTCAACCTTGAGCTAAACTCACGATCATGCAAATGGCCAGGTTGCATTCGGTATAACAATAAAAGCTTAGAAGCTTCATATAAAACCTCACGTCCACAGTGGCTGGCTCTGTCTTCTGATTTGTTTTTCAACTCTGCATCTACGGGAATAAAAGCTTACGAGAACACAATTATATCCCCAGCATCCTGGCATTCTTTGGCCTCAATGTTCAGCTTCTATTCACAGGTGTAGTGGCTTGAGCCTTGCAACATTTCAAACACATAAGCTTCTTAAAAAGTAACAATCAATTAAGTCCAAAATAATAAGCTTCTTTACGCAGTTTTTCCTCTTCACCTCTTCCTACAAGTTTATCATCTTCAGAAGCACAAATTAACAAGTAATCCTTTTCTTTAAAGATGCTCTTCAAGCTTAAGCATGGTTACCAACTCAACAGAAGAAGCACATAGCCATTAAAGAACTGTTTAGGTCATCATCTTAAAAAACATGATGCACATTTAGTCCTCAACATTTTCATTAATGCTCATATATTCAAATCTTGATTAGGTAACCAAGCATCAGTCTCTAATCTTGATTGACAAAAAATGAGCTGCATCTGACTCTACTTTGCTACACGCAGCAATTTTTGTCAACCCTTTCATTGTCATGGACCTTCTCAAATGAGCAGCACTGTCCCAATCTTCTGATAAAGCAGAAATGTTAGCTACAAGGACATAGTTTCCAACATCATTCGGTTCAGTCTTCAGCAGAAGCTTCCTGAAATCCTCGTCCATGTCAAAAAATCTGCCATAATTTCTACAGGAAGCCATGAAGCTCCTCAATATAACAGCATTTGGCTTCATCGGCATACTTCTAATGACATTGTAAGCTTCTTCTACCAGCCCTGCTCTTCCAAAGAGATCAACCATGCATCCGTAGTGTTCCATCCTTGGCTCAATATGATAAACGTTGACCATTCTATCAAAGTACCACTTCCCTTCATCAACTAGTGCTAGATGACTACATGCGGATAAGATACTACAGAAAGATACACTGTCAGGTTTAATCCCATCTATCTCCATCTGCGTAAAAAATGAGATAGCATCTTTGCTGCGACCATGGTTGGCTAAGCTAGATATCATCACTGTCCATGTCTGTAAATTTTTTTCAGACATGGACCTAAAAATATGTATCGATTGTTCAATGGCTCCACAGCCAGCGTACATTTGAAGAAGGGCAGTTCCTAAAGAAACACTCAACTCAATTTGATTCACAATTATGTACAAATGAATGGACGCACCAGTTTTCATTCTACCAGTTTGAGAGCAGGCAGAAAGCAAACTCACGAGAGAGACAGTATTAGGATTCACATTGGCCATTTTCATTAACTGGAACACCTCAAAAGCATCCACCGGGCAGTCACTGCAGAACAAGGAAATCCAATAAGCATATTTCATACTCTCATAAGAATTATCTAAGAAAGAACATAGAAAAAATAGAATTCATCGTCTACAGATGGATGAAACAGAAAACAAATATGCAACGAGAATCTGTTCAGAAATGCAGGATATAGACAAAAGGTCCATACATCTTTAGTTTGGACGTTTTGAAACTATTGAATATTCAAAATATATGTTTTATTATTCTTGTTTACCTAAAGTTTGGCCTCTTTTCAGTGTACGGCAGCTTGATGCGTGCTTCAAGTTCTAACCAAAGGATAGATTAACGAAGTTTTGCTTAATTTATCTACGCTTGATTCGATACTTATTCCTACTTCATTCAATTGATAAAGATAAAGCCACCTACCGAGTCACATACGCACCAATCATAGAGCTCCAAGAAATGACGTCCCTCTCAGGCATTTCATCAAACAGTCGTCGCGCCAAGTCAATCTCCCCACAAACAGCGTACATATGCGACAATATATTCCCGATGCTCACATTCAAATTGAAACCCGTCTTAAAACTCAAAGCATGCACCATCCCACCACCCAGTATTTCAGCCGAGCGCGCGCAGGAACCGAGAACAAACGAGTAAGTGAATTTGTTGGGGATCTTGCCCGTTCCACGAAGGTCTGAAAACACCCGAAACGCTTCCAAGGGACGAGAGCCCTCACCGAGGGCTCTTATGATGGAGTTCCAAACAATGATTGGAGGAGTCGGCGAAAGAGAATCAAAGATGGCTCGTGCGAGAGCAGTGGAGACGGAGCTGGTGGAGGTGATGAGTCGGGCTACGACGCCGGAGTCGGCGAGGAGACCGGTTTTGATGAATAGGGAGAGGGCTCGGAGGGTGTGGGAGGCGGTGGCTGGCCGGTGTCGGAGGGTTTGAGCGACGCGGCGGGAAAAAGGTAGCATGGAGACGAGGATGATGGATGCCGCTGGTGTTTAAATGTCAACCGTCCGATCCGATTTTGATTGGAATCAACATAATTGGACCTTTTTAGTGGATGGATATCTAAATGGGCCCAGTAGATGAAATATGGGCCCGTTCCATTATTTTTCTTTTGTACGCACAAACAGGAACGGGGCAAGTTCAACAACATTTCTTCCCCCAATTGAGTCCATCCCGTTTGCGACGCACAGAACGGTGACGGTTGATGAGGCGTCAGTCATCCTCACGTGCGTCCCTCAATGGCCCACGCGAAGCTCTTTTTTTTCCGATTCAAAAAATATGAGGAAATTTACAAACATGTTACCACCCATTTGTGATATATAAAAAAGAACACAAAATCAAGATTATTGCTGGAGTCCCGCTTAAAAAATGTTTTTAAAATCAACATCGATTATGATTTTTCCAATTTTGGAGCTATTCTACCATTGTTACCAGGTTATTTAATCGCATTTTATTTTATTGTATCTACATTTTTGTTTTTTATTCATTTTTTTTAAATTCTTTAAAAAAATTATTGGTTTGATGCTTCCGTTTTTTTCTAGCAAGTTAGATCGCACCTGTGACACACACATATATAAATTGTACTATTAGATTATAGTTTTAAAAACTTAAAATTTGAATTTAATTCAACATGTCATGAAGTAAAGTCGACTTATAATTGACTCTAAGCTGACTCAGGGTTGTTTATATTAAATTTATAATTATATAAATAAAAAATTATATGTAATTAGTATATATCACTATTTTGGCACTTGAAATAATAAATACATGATTTGCATTGCTTAAAAATATTAATTTTATTAATCCAAACCACAAATAATATATTTTAATAAATTTTATGACACGACTTAGATGTACGTTGAGGGTCTAATGTAGATAGTGGTTATCGCTACTTAGGATTCCACTTGATATGTCATCCCAGCAGATCAAGCTATGTCCAATGACTCCAATTTGCCTGCCGATCATGATTTGAAGTAATATTAGTACACTCAAGATGTCAGTACGTTGACACGAAGAGAAGAGAGTAAAAACAAACGAAACTGTGTTCAAGAATATTCGCTGCATACATAAATGTACCAGAATTGTGAACTTTTGCAAACCTCTGTTTTTTTTAACTGCAACCAGCTTGGTCTTTCTTTGTCTTTGTCTTCTTGAAGATTGAGCCAAGCATATATTTATCGTCCATAAAAATAATATGCTCATTAGTTAGTGTTGCAAATTGTTCTTCAATGACCCCACACCTTCCCTCAACTCCATGAACAGGTACAAACTAATATTTTTAAGTTTCAAGTCATCTTCACGTGAAAGTGATCAAGTAATCTTCTCCCACAACTAAATGAGAGAACAAGTAATTTATAAAGTATACGAGACCTTAATTAAGTTTTAACATTAGTTAACCAAATATGAGGCATGAGGGATACTGTTTTATAGTGATTATGTTAACAATAAAACATGTTAGGCAAAATAAGATATTAACTTTTGTAAGTCATGCATGAGAACTCAGCGTCTTTCGTTGTAGTTCTCATATATTTGTATATAAGTAGACAAAAAGATCACGGAACGTAGCAGTCTTCGAAGTAAAATTATTGTTGGCTTGTACGGTGTGACACAGCAATGTCCCACCACACAATATTGCTAGGCCAAACGCAACAGAGATTGACAGCTCCTATATTTTGTACGCAGGGAAAATCAGATGCATAATTTGCTAGATTGTATGATTTCGGGCTGAAAGTTGGAACCTCTGGAGCCAGATCCACGTGAATCGTTCAGAGATCAGAGGCCCAAAGTATTCCCGTGAGCTGGCTTGGCTGGTGAAGTACTTTAGATAAAGGTGTTAATTTTAAGATTTGAGCAACCATGAAGATTTTTCGTTTTATGATTGAGTAATAATTTTGACTTTTGAAGGATGAGTTATCTATATCATACCTACTTGGACTATATATCATAAGAGAATGATTTTTAACCGGTGTTAATTTTAACAAGGGACTAGTAAATAATTTAATGTGATTGACTACAAAAATAATAAAATCCTTAAAAAGCTCTCTAGATGTCATTAAAAGCTATTTTTGCGATCTCCATAAAATAAAATCTAGTCTTTTAAAATCTTTTTCAATGTTGATTAATATTATTATTGTCGATATAATTTAAATAAATAAATAAATTAGAAACATGATAAAGATAAAAAAATAATCATTTAGATTTTTACAAGTCTTATTAATATTATTGTTTTCGAAATTTTCAATAAAAGAATTAGAAATGTGATAAATGTGAAAAAAAGAGTGTTTTATTGTTATTCTCGGAATTATTTAATTAAACAATTTAAAAACATTATAAAGATAGAAAAAATAAATCTTTTTGATTTTTACAAATCTTATTAACATTATTACTTTCCAAAATTTTAATTAATTAAATTGAAAATGTGAAAAAGATGAAAAAGAGTGTTTTATTGTTATTTTCGGAATGAATTAATTAATTAAGTTACCAACATGACGAAGGGGAAAAATAATCTTTTAGATTTTTACAAATTATTATTGAGTTCGGAATTTAAAATTTTCACCAACATGAAAAAAGCGTGTTGTATTGTTATTTTCTGAATTATCCAATTCAATTTTCAATTAATTAAATTAAAAATGTGATAAATATGACAAAAGAGTATTTTCTTGTTATTTTCGGAATTATTTAAATAAATAAGTTCCAAACATTATAAAGGTGAAAAAAAACAATCTTTGAGATTTTTAGAAATCTTATTAACGTTATTACTTTCCAATTTTCAAATTAATTAAATTGAAAATGTGATAAAGAAGAAAAAAGTGTTTTATTGTTATTTTTGGAGTTATTTAATTAAATAAGTTACAAACATGATAAACTAATCTTTTACATTTTTACAAATCTTATTAATATTATTGTTTTTAGAATTTTAAATTAATTAAATTGAAAATGTGTTGATAATGAAAGAAGAGTGTTTTATTGTTATTTTTGGAATTATCTAATTAAAATTTCAATTCATAAAATTAGAAATGTGATAAAGATGAAAAAACGAGTGTCTTATTGTAATTTTTGAAATTATTTCATTAATTAAGTTACAAACATATTAAAGATGAAAAAAATCAATCTTTTATTGTAAAACCCAGCTTTGGGTTAGGTTTTACCGTTTATATTTTTGCCCGGTTCAGGTTAGTCTCAAGTTAGTTCGAATGAGCTCGAGACAGATTAATATTTAGAATATGAATATGGGGCTTAGATGGCCATATGAATATGTTATGGTAGTTGAGTATGCCTCGACATGTAGATGACAACTTAAGTTAGGTTAGAGCAGATCATAAATTATTAGTGTATACGTGAAGTATACATATAATTTTTATGAGTTAATCAAGGTTGTACGCTTAGATTTAGGTCATTGCAGTGTTTAGTATTCATTTGCATACATTATAGGGATTTTAGATTATCGAATTGTTCCCCTGTGGGCCTAGCTTGATTGAGTCGTAGGTTCACCCAATTGAGTTGATGGTTCGAGGCCCATTTAACATTCTTATCTCGATTTTTGCCTATAGAATCACTTTTAGGAGTCAAGTAAGTTTTACTTTAGACGGTCTTTATCCAAGCTTTCCGTGCATATAAATATTGCATATACCGATAGGTGGGTCTCATTTGATTTATGAGTTGTCAGACATTCACATTGTGGCACGTGACAAGATCAGAGCCATCCACATCAACCCTAGCTTTCTCACGATTTTCGGAGTTTCCACCCCTAGCGTCGCTGCCACTTTGGCTTGCCGCCAATGAGTCTCTATCTCACCCCCAGCCATCTGACTAGCACCCCCATGACTGCCTCGCATTTTTGTAATTGGTTTCCACCAATGCTAGCATTCGTTCGAGCCATTTTCTAGCGTTGGCAAGCCACATTTGGCCGATCCAACCACCCAGACATCTTTCCTTCGCCGAGACCTTTATTTTGAGACCACCCATGATCACTGTCTTGGCAATGATTGCCGCTGATGACGTTGTCATACCCAATAGCGATTCCGCCCTTTCCAGCCATTTTTCGGCATCAAGCGATCAGATTTCACCAATCACCACCACTACCATGATCCTAATCACCTAGGCCATCGATTTCGATTGGCGGCGACCCCACCCACGCAGCAGTTGGTGTTTTTTAGCAACAGGCATCACCAATTCATGTCTCTCGTGTTCACGTCTACCTACCCGACCCAGTTCACCTACCCAGTAGTCCCATGGTCATGCTTGAGCTCGTGTCCGCATCCAACTACCCGGCCAATCACTGTTGCTTAACTCGACTGAGTCGACTTGGTGGACCATTTCAAACATTTTCAACCTATTTTCGACCGTTTTCGGTAATTCGAGAACCCTTATATTAGTTTACATACATATTTACAGTATTTAGTATATTTTGATATTGTCTATTGATTTATTTATTATTATTTATTTCTTTTTATTTATATATTTGTCATATACGATAAATGCTTGTGTGATTGTTTTGTATTATTAATGATATATTTACTTATTAATATTTGTCTTATTTTTATTTATTAATTTGTATATATTTATTTATTTGTTTGTTTTCTTATCTATTTGTTCAGCACATTTATGGTATTATTTATTTGTATCAATTATATATTCCATATTAAATGATTACGATATTATAATTATTCATGATTAATTAAAATTAATTAATTACTTATTTATTTATAAAATAATTATGTATTTATTTATTTATTTGTTTATATGTTTACTAATACGAATATATGTGATATTTGCTCGTGTTAGCCATGCATTTATATAATATAATGATATTATTATTTTAAGATTAGAGTTTTATTAGTTTTATGTATTTATTATTTATCTATTTATTCATGAGTGTATGCATTTATTTATTTATTATTTGTTTGTTATTAGTTATTTTCTTTATTTTGTCTCGATTTGAGTGTTATATGTTTAGTTGTAGGTTTATTTAGTATTGTCTTCCTTATTAGGATCTATTGATGATGTGAGCACATACCACAAGTATATAACATATAAGGGTGTCAATATTTTACTTAACAGTAGGTTTCAATGAAGGTTAAAGTCCAGACTCGCCGTAGATGAGATGTCACACTTAGAGCTTGAACCACAGGTTGGTTAGGACTCTTCTCATTTTTTATCATTATATTCTACTACTAATTTGATTTCTAGATTGCAGGACATGTTAAGTGGTTGTTTTATCAGGTCCTACTTAACACAGGTCATTTAGACATATTTTACTTCCATGATCAATAATCCTCATGGATAAGACCCATTGAACCTGATTTCGAATATAAGATCCACCATAAATTACCTTCAAACCTATTATGTAAATCCCTTCCCACGCTTATATATGATTTTTTGAGTTTTTTGGTGAAATGTAATGTAGGAAATAATTTACTGCCACACTTTGAGATAAAACGTGTGTTAATCAAAGCGGGATTTAGATATGGTGAGCATCTGCTCCATTCCTGAGAGATCCTAACAACTCCACCTTTGAGTTCCTCAAATTCGGAGAAGTGTGAAGGTTTATGAGTACTGTAATGCAACGCATGTCTAGACTTGTGATTTCAAAGGGTTTTGAAGGTACATAACTGAGAGTACTCGACTCCTATACTCAGGGTCAGGAGTGATACAAAGGTGTAGAGGGTTGAAAGAAAAGAAATTGATGTTCCCACGCAAAGGATAGTTTTTAAAGTTGACGAAGCATTAAATGAATAAGAAAGGGGACGTTATTGCGCGAGGTTGACGACTCCTAATTAATGCCCCTATGAGAGATTCTGTGAAGGAATATATAGTATTTTCAATTAATAGAAGGGTTAGATCTCCTGTGCCAGTTTGACTATTTATTATTTCTGGACTAGTAACACTCATTACTAATGTTTTTCCTATTATATATGTAAGTTTTGTGATTTTAAGTCTGCTTTGGTGGGAGGATAGATAAACTCTATACACACTTGAGCTTAGCGAAGTTATTTTCTTTACACTTTTATTATATTTAATGTATTTTTTACGCGTATTTAGCGATGTCTTCCATTATCTTAAAGCTGATTTATATTATTGATCGAGTCTTATAGACTAGCTACTTTAGACATGTTTCAACTCAATCACGATATTTTTGATCTAGTTATTAAGTGAACCGAAATCAGGGGATCACAGTTTGGTATCAGAGTCATGTCTTGATCGATTAAGATAAAAAACTTTTGTTTTGAGCCAAGTATGTGGAGTTGTCCTTAACCAAGTGGACAGGAATTTCCTTTGGTTTTTATTTTAGAATTTCATATTGTCTACCCAGTTAGGCCTAAGCAGTGGATGTTTCAATGCTTGCGATTATAAAGAAGTTATGAGATGAATATGAAATCATGATTTCAGTAGATGACAATATTGAGTAGGGTCAGAGATTGTTAATGTTATTATTTTTGGATTTTTAGATTAATTAAATTAGACATGTGATAAAGATGAAAAAAAGCATTGTTTTCTTGTTATTTTCGAAACTATTTAATTAAATAAGGTATAAACATGATAAAGATGAAAAAATCAATCTTTTAGATTTTTACAAATATTATTAATATTATTATTTTTGGAATTTTTAATTAACTAAAATAGAAATGTGATAAAGATGAAAAATATTATTTTTGGAATATTTAATTAATTAAATAATACAAAAATTTATTCTTTCGATTTTTAGAAAATCTAATCAATATTATTATTTTAAGAATTTAAATTAATTAAATTAAAAATGTGAAAAAGATGAAAAAAAGTTGATTTTATATTTTTATTAATAATAATATTTTCGGAATTTGACAATATAAAGATGGAAAAATTAATCGTTTAAAATTTTAAATCATATAACATTATTATTTTTGGATTAAACACATTTTTTAATTTATATTAGTTAATATAGTTATTTTTGGAACTATTCAATTAAATAAATTACAAACATTATAAAGATGAAAAATTAATCTTTTAAACTTTTACAAATACTATTAATATTATTATTTTCAGAATTATTTAACTAAATAAATTACAAACATGATAAAGATGAAGCAATTAATATTTTAGACTTTTTCAAAATATTATTAATAATATTATTTTTGAAACTTTGATTAATTAACTTAGAAATATTATAAAGATGAAAAGAAGAGTTGATGAACAAAAATTTCAAAATATGATTAATTAATATTAATTATTAAAATAATTAATGTGAGTACTTAATTATAATTAAAAAATGTATAAAACAAATTCGTTCTCAACTAGGATAATATTTTAAGTTGACTTAGACTTGTTGCTTAAATGTCATAGGAATTATAATAAGTAGACAATGGTCGTATAAAATTGTCGACATGTATTTGAATTTCTAAATAAAAATATTTGGATGGGAACTTGCCTATGGCAATAAATTAATTTGAATAAAATAATTTATACTTAATATTTTAAAATATCATTCTATAAATAATTAAATTAAGATATAGTATTTAATAGGTTTATAACTGAACCTCAATCTAATTAATATATAAATTATTTCCAAAGCTTAAAACAAAAATAAGAAATTGAAGTTGGTTTTAATTTTAAAAATATAAATAAAATTCAAACAAAGTAAATAATTTAAGTATTGCTAATGAAAATTTTAGTGAGACGTGTGAATATTTATAATTAGAATATATTAATTTTAAGAAGTACAATAAAATAAAAATGTAACACGCCATGTGATGTAAAAATATTTTAATAAAAAATTAAGTATAGAAAAAATTGAGAAAATAAGAATTATTTAAAAATATAATCAACATATAAAAAAATCATGCAATCCCGCGCAATGTATTGGTCTACACCTTGTCATTCATTGTACTTTCATTGTACGGAGATCATTTCCACAACTTATAATGCACTTCTTAAAACTGTCTTGACTAGCAAGCAGAATTTTCTTGTATGAATTAGTGAAGCCGTTGCATTGATGTACTTGGACACTTAATTCCACCTAATTGTTGAAGCTGCTCAGCGATGAAATGCTTATCCCTGTACCGCAATAATAAATAGACATGCAATATACGTTTCGACGAACCCAAGCTTCTTTTTCCCAAAGCTTGACAAATTAGAAGTCCAATGAATAATAGTTGGTATTTGGTTCATGTTGACCACATAAAATACTGCCAGCCAGTTGGTGAGGATTGCGAGTACTTCCCATCAGGCAGATCGAAATCTCCTCCCGCATTAACGCCATCAATAAAATTTAGGTTTCTTTGAGGTGGGATTTGGTAACAATTTTGAAAAGTATTGGTTTTTTTTAATATATACAAAAAGTGTCGTTGAAGTTAACGAAATTAGCGAGAAAGGGACACAAATTTACCGAAAAAGAGTAATTTTCCAGAATCTCAAGCAGGGTTGTCTGATGTTGAGTTTGTTGATCACGAGGATATGATAGCATGGTCAATACAATCTACCAGTTTAAGGATGAAGGAGGTCTAAGAATTATTATTCTTAAAAAAGAACTAGATCCTGTGTACGTGCTTTGGAGTTTTTGCGCTTCCCTTTCTTCTCGTGTTTCCCACCCAATGCCGGTGCTAATATTTTGTCCAAATTTTCGTAAGTGGTGATTTTATGTATAAAATGGTTTAGGTGATGAACCTGCAATTGTCTTTGAACTTTCAATTACTATTTTGTCAATTGTCTTCGAGGCGATCAACATCATCTATTTTCTTCCACCGAAAGATCATTGGCAACTATATATGTATGGCTAGCTCTTTCCTCGAACGTCTTGTATGTTCCATCAGATTGAATTACAAGATTATTGATCACGAAAGGGAAATCTTCATATGATATTATTAGAAGGCAACTATTAGTTGATTCTTCTTTTCAGGAAGAGGCGCCCAAACCCATCCAGATTTTACGAGACCAGGAACGCCAGCGAAAGCAAAATAGAAGCAGAGCATTTAGCTTTTTGGAAAATCTAGAGCAACTTTTACTTAACTGCAGCAATGGTCAAGGGATGAGTGATCCCTCAAAACAACATCATGCCAAAGTAGCAGCAGACATGTTATAATAAGCTACAACCCTGAATCGAATACTACATTTACAGTGGCCATGAGTTCATAAGGTTCTCGCGTTTTACAAAGAGAACAAGCAAGATATTACAAAGGCGAGCCCCCGCAAAAAATTACACCCACCGTTTACATGTTGCTCGCAAAGAAAACTCCAGCACCGGCAGACAACTTCATTGATAATTAACTAACCATGCTAGCAGGTCAATCATCTGCTTAGGAGAGGGAACCAACGTTCCTGGAAAGAAGACTGGTAAGAGATCATGAACATGAGGAGAACCAGCAGAAGCGCCACTCCCCATGGGGAGCTCCCAGCCCTGTGGACGGAATCTCTTTCTGGAGCAGGAAATAGGAAGGACACCCTCCTATCGTGGCTAGACTGCAACCAATGCACCGCCAGCAGCAGAACAAGGGGTGATAGCATGAGGTACATCTTGATCTGATCCACCACACTTTCTACTGTCGACTCGTAGTTCACATACCACGAAAAACCCAGAAACACGAACATGATACCCAAGAAGAAACATAGGTGCAGTGACAAAGGAGGGGACGATGAGCTGCTGCTTCCGTGATAGTAGTAATTGGCCATTTCACACCCCAGTTGTGTCGCTGAGACACTTATGACGAACAAGTTTTTGGAGGCTGAGAAGAAGAGCTTAAATTTGTGGGGGGATTTGTTGAGCAAGAAATGGAAGTTCTTCGCTACATATATACACAAAGAGAAGGAGCAGATCGCTTGCATGTTGGGGATTCGTGCGTTGTATGGTGGCCGATGGAAAGGTAACAGAGTGCGGACATCCAAGGGCGGTGGGGGTTAGGATTTATCAGGATTGGGTGATTGGCCAGCGAGAGAGTGACACATCGCACCGACCATTTGGTGTCTTTTTTTTTTATTTGTTTTTTCAAAGCAACCATTTGACGGCTTCGTTGCTTAGGGAGGTGGAAATTGGAATCGATGAGTAAGCGACACTTATAGAGTGATGAGGAAAAGGTTTGAGCTGGTCTTGTCATCTTTACATCGGGCTAGTTGTAAATGCAATTATTATTAGGATCCCAAAGTCATCCCCTCTACTGTCACCATCGTTATCTTTTTGACGTTTAGAATAAAATATTTATATAAATAAAAATGTAAAAAATATTTGTTTTAAAAATTGACTGTCATGAGATTATATTCTATTTACATCTAATGGTGGTTTATATTCTATTTATAAATTAATAATACTTTTTAATGGATTTTGATTTATTTTAATGTGTGCTTAAGTAGAAGTAGAAATCAATCTGGGTCGGAATCAACTCGTTAAAGAAAAAACCTTAGCCAATATTGTCAGATTTGGTCACCTTAGATATATAAATCCCATTTAAGGTGGACTAGATCTGCGAGCCACGCTAGCAGTTATATTATTATCATATCTGACGCAATCTACCTCTCCAATGTATCTTTACCAAAAAAAAATGATACGTTTCAATTTTATATATATTTATAACTCAGATTATTTTTTATTTAAATAAAATAAATAAATACAAATAAGCTATTAATTAAAATAATACTATTGTATCGTGGATACAAGGAAAACCACATTAAATCGTAAATAAAACATCATTCCAACATATACTCATAAAGTTTTCTCTTTTTCTTTTGAAAAAAATAAATAACAAAATAAATTAAATTAAAATATTAAAAATGATTGGAAAAAGGTTTTAGAGATTTTTCCTAGAAAAATTCAAATTTCGTAACGGAGGGAAATTTGACATAAAATTAAGAATAGAATTGTTATATTAGTAAAAATTAAATTAAGCAAATATTGATAATCAAGAATCTGACTTCATTTTAAACTATAACTATTTAAATTAAATTTTCATTTTCAAGAAAAATAATTTGGATAGAGTTATACTTGAAAAATCATTAATAATAATTAGAAACAAATATTTTTTATATAAAATAAATATTATAAGACCAAAACCTTTATGGTGTAAAATTAATAGCGCAAGTTCTTTGGACCCGGCTTAAATATGGGATAAGTTTCAAAATTGGTTGATCCAGGATATACACGTGACCCGTTAATATATAGATGTTATTACTTCTATGCCTAATTTTGAGGGATATCTGACTCCCTTATTTAAGTAGATTTGGATTTTATTAAAGATTTGAGTCTTATAAAAAATAATTAATTAGCAATTATTACAATACACCTCTTAGTATTTATCAAGATCACGATTATATTTATTTTGAATGTAGACCTATTTGCTGATATTACTAAAGTAGCAAGAATTTCTTTAAAAAACATGTAAAAATAACAAGTAATACATGAGCGATGTGACAATTTACCACAGGAGAAAGAAATTGAACGACGTCAAGCACTCCATCCCTACTTAATTTACTAAAGCGTCCTGCACTTAGAGGAAGCCCTCAAAGCATAGTTTTGCCTCTTCTTGTTGTCCACGGATAATGCTGTAAAATTTCTCCACTCGTCTAGAACTAGTCGGACGTCGTGCAACTTCTTAGCTATCTCTACACAACAATTTGCATGCATTGTGAGAACATCATTAGAACTGGGTCGCCGGCAAAACCCACCAAAACATGCTGGATCAAGATGCCTGATCCGTGCTTTAGACGATGCCAAATGGGAGCAACTTTCCTTCAAATAAGGAACACCACCGGGAATCCCAGGCACCGAAGGGTCCAAGCCCAATCTAACCTTTGTCCATGTCCCACAATCCAGATGACCTTCTTATATAAGATTCTGGACTCGCACATAAATTCCTCTCTATGCCTCGGAAACAGCTATGCGAGGACGAATAGCAGCAATATTTTGTTTCCACCAATTTTATTTGTAGTATACTTTGCATACCAACTATTGGAATTGGAATAATATAAGAACGCAAAGCCTTGTTGGCTGAAAGAGATCTGATCAATGGTTGAATTATATATGTCCAAGCTCATTAAGATTTTTCAAGAATTTAGAAATGGATAAAGTAAAACTACAGGACAATTAAATAGGCGTTGTTTTTATAGCTCAGAGGAATATCTTATAAAAATACTTTTGCTACGTAACCCTTCTTCCCTTCCCTATTTAATTTTCTTCTAACACTAATTAATTAGTATCAGACGTACATTCATAGGCAAGGTTGCATTTGGGCCATATATATGGTAAATAGCAATTATATTCTTCTTGTTTCATAAACTCGGTATTATAAAACTTTTATATTGATTTTTTTAAAATAAAATAAACTAAAAATATATAATAATCATTAAAAAAATTGTTCCCTAGCCATGTATGTGAATCAAACGTGAATTCGTTGCCTTCCCTTGCACCTCGATAGAAAGCAGAGATATATGAAAGTGTGAAGATCGCTGTTAGAAGTAATGGCCAGGAGGATTTGATTCGATCCAAACTCAACATAATTGAAAGAAACTCAGTCTAATAATACGGCCGGCAAAGAGGAACAAATTAATTATATATAAATAGAGAGAAAGAGGAGTGCAGTGTAATGGTTAATTAATTTCACCATCCTCGTGTAATCATGTTTCTAATTTACTTAATTAATGTATTGGAACAAAATTATGGGAAAATAATATCTGCCCCATTTATATTCCTTTTCCCCCCAAAAGTCAGCTTATTATACTGATCTTATTTTTCAAAGCCATAATGATGATCTTACTACTCACAATTGCAAGACTCAAATCAGAATTCATAGTTTTTCTTTAGAAGTGAATTATGTTGACTTTTGAAGGATTAGTTGATAATTATACGGCGGTGTACACAGCTCATAATGCAGTTTTTAAGGCCGTATCAACTTGTAAGCAAATTTTCTTTGTATAAATTAATGAAGTTGTTGCAGTACTAAATGCTAAGGCAGAGTACTTGCTTCCCGCATGGATAAACTAGTTAATTTTATCTTATGCCTATATATATGCTTTAACGAATTTTGGAGAATTTCTTTCTCCTTGCTCCATAAATTTCCTCATAATATTTGGTAGTCAAAATTGTTAAAAATATTTTACAAAATAATTCAAAAGTATGAGGAAATTTACAAACATGCTACCACCAATTTATGATATATAAAAAGAACACAAAATCAAGATTATTGTTGGAGTCCCGCTTAAAAAATGTCGAAACAATATTATCACTAGAATCTCCACCACGGACAAATACTTGTAACGTACAATAGATCAAGCACTCCTCTACAAATGCAACAAGAAAGAAGTCTTCCTAATTTATTGTGCTACTA
This sequence comes from Piper betle, assembly GCA_033002965.1. NCBI lineage: Eukaryota > Viridiplantae > Streptophyta > Magnoliopsida > Piperales > Piperaceae > Piper > Piper betle. The sequence continues at coordinate 89,669 of JAURVB010002523.1, read as the reverse complement.
AAAACTTTGCCAAATCTTTTAAATCATCATAAAAGACAATTATTCTTTTTTCAAAAATTTTTTAAGAGAAATCAAGGAGAAGAGTAAAGCTGCAAGTGGCTGGTCGGTTTATTGTTTAATTGACCGTTTCGAATTAAATTGAAATAAAATAGTTAAGTATTTTTAATTGATTAAAAAATGGTAAAATAATTGATAAATTTAACTCCACTATTTTTATCTTGAAATGGTAGCGGCAACAACTTCTGTCATTGCCGTTTACTGATTTACCAGTTTCTTCATTTTTAAAAATAAAATATAATTAAATTGATCAATATGAATGAAAGTAATGCTATTATTATATTTAATTAAAATTTTATATTTTTATATCTTTTTAATAGTTTTTTACATAAATATACAGTCTAAGGGACACAAAATTTATGAATTTAATAAGGATTTTGTGATGATAAAGATTTATTTAGTTTAAATCAAAATTTACTAATGGTTAACTATTTATTGTTGGTCAAAATGGTCAAAACTAAGTAGCAATAGACGATTAAAAAATAATAAATCGTACAATAATATTTAATAGTTAAAAAATAATAAATAATATTAATAAATACCTTCAACCCCCTAATAACCTCACCTTTTGCACCCTTAGAGAAGAGTACTCAGTGTACATATCCTAACACTACCCAGATACGCCCCTTTTTATAATAACTAGGCAAGGTATATAGCACGCGCAACTTATTATATTTTAGATATTTCATCTAAATTGATAGATAGACCTTTATTGGATAATGAAATAGATTGTAATGATCTCCCATTATAAAAATAGACTTCAATTTTTACAATAGGCTAAAAAATATATGAAGAGGTAAGACTATAATAATTTGATTTGGTTGTTTTATTATATTTTAAATGGTAGAATTTTGAATGTGATTTGGGGACAATTGCAACAATTGCTCGAAGAAAAGGATATAATAAGAGAAGTACACTTATTAAAATCTAGAATAAGTCAATTCATCAATACTTAGCGGTAAAGAAGGTCAAACTCATCTCTCACCACCTTAAGTAAATGATGTGACAAGCATGTAACCAGTTAAATAATACGTGGCAATACCACTTCAAAAAAATAAAATAATTACTATATAAAATAAAATAAATAATAATTAAATGAATTAATTATTATTTTATTTTATGTACCATCAAGGTCTTTTTTCACCAATTCATTCGAATCTCGAGCGAGTGAGCCGAGTTCAAAACTTTTGTTCTGAACTCGGTTCGAATAATTCGAAACTCTGTTTGAACTCGACTCGAGATAGAACGAGTTTTGAATATACATGCTCGAGTTCCGATCTCAAATATCTTTTATGTGTTCGGAGCTCGAATACAGTTAAACTATTTAATGTTTTCTAAGCTCGAATTCAATTCATTCGTGAGCTCGAAACCCGCTTGATTAAAAGTTAAAAGTACCTCCCACAACCTTGAGGCTCATCAACTTGAGATACTCACCATCTCCAATTATCTCACTTCTCTAGTTATTATATTGTGTGTGTGTGTGTGTGCTATATATATATATATATATATATATATATATATATATATATATATATGTGTGTATATAAAATATATATATATATAGGGCAGCAGCACCTTTGTGGACCGTTGGATCTAATCCAACGGTCCACAATCAACACTCATAATCACACCCCCACCCCAACTTTCAGCCTCCCGTCGCCGCCCCCAGCCCCCGCCCGCCGGCCACCCCATGCCCCGTCCCGCCGGCCGCCCCTGCCCCACCCTTGCCCCCCCCGCCGCTGCCTTTGCCCCCGCCCCTGCCCCGCCCCCTGCCCCTGCCCCCGGCCCGCCTGCCCGCTGGCCGCCCCATGCCCCGTCCCGCCGGCCGCCCCTGCCCCGCCCGCAGGCCGCCCTGCCCTCGCCCCAGCCGCCGCCCCTGCCCCTGCCCCCGTCGGCCGCCGCAGCCTCCTCCCCAGCCCCCGCCCTAGCTCGTAGCCATCACGCCCCCACGGCCCCCTCCCGCGGGTGGCCGGCGGCGAGGTCGCCGGCGGTGGGGTGGCGCGGCGAGAGAGAGCGGGGGGAACAGGGGAGGGTAAAATCGTAATAAAAACTTTATTCGGTCCCTGACTCGAGTTAATATTACGAAATAAATTAAAAAATAAATTTTTTTATAATAAATACTTGATTCGATCTCGCACGAGATCGAGTCAATATTACGAAATAAATTTAAAAAATAAAATAATTTTGTAATAAAAACTTTATTCGGTCCCACACGAGACCGGCGCCGCACATTTCCCAGCAGGCCCATCCAGCCCCGAGGCGGCGACATTGTTGGCCAACGGGCTGCCGGCGGCAAGGTCGCCGGCAGGGGGTGGCGCGCCTAAACAAATGAGGAAATAAATTTTGACTCGCTCCCGACTCGAGTGAATATTACGAAATAAATTTTAAAAAATAAAATAAAATAATTTTGTAATAAAAACTTGACTAGCTCTAGACTCGAGTAAATATTATAATTTTTTAATTTTTTTAAAATTTATTTCGTAATATTGAATCGGGTCAGGAGCGAGTCAAGTTTTTATTACGAAATTATTTTTAAATTTTTTAAATTTTATTTCATAATATTGACTCGAGTAGGGAGCGAGTTAAGTTTTTATTACAAAATTATTTTATTTTATTATTTAAAATTAATTTCTTAATATTGACTCGAGTCGGGAGCGGGGCGACCGAGTCAAGTGTTTTTTAAATTTATTTTGTAATCAAAACTTGACTCTGTCCCTCGCGAGATCGAGTTAATTTTTTATTATAAAATAAATTTATTACAAAATAAATTTTAAAAAATAAATAATTTCGTAATAAAAATTTGACTCAGTCGGACTCGAGTCAATACTATGAAATAAATTTGAAAAAAATAAAATAATTTCATAATAAAAACTTGACTCGGTTCTTTGCAAATCGAGTCAAATTTTTATTACAAAATTATTTTATATTTTTTAAAATTTATTTCATAGTATTAACTCGAGTTATGACTCGGAGTCGATTCCGAGTTAAATTTTTATTATGAAATTATTTTATTTCTTTTTAAATTTATTTTGTAATAAAAATTTGGCTCGAATGTGATCGAGTAAAATTTTTATTACCATATTACCCTCCCCTGTTTCTTCCCCCCCTCCTTGTTTCTCGCGCCACCTCACCGCCGGCGACTGCCGGCCGGGGGGGGGGGTGGGGGCATGGCTGAGGGTGGGGCGGCAGGTGCGGGGGGGGGAGGGCTGAGGGCGGGGCGGGGAGGGGCAGGGGTGGGGCCGGGAGCAGGCGCAGCGGCGGGGCGGGGGCAGGGATGGCCTGCGGGGCCGGGGCGGGGGCTGGGGCGGCCGACGGGACGAGGGCATGGGCTGGCCGGCGGGTGCGGGGTCAGGGGCAAGGCAGGGGCAGGGGATGTAACAACCCAAATCCGGTTCACACTCGTGAACCAAACCGGCATGTTACAGGCCCCGGTTAGGTCGGCTAACCCGAACCTAACTCGTGCAGATCCAATCTCAGCGTCTTAAGATGAAAATCCAACTTGCTATATGTATGTATGAATGCATAAAACCCTAACAGGATACTACATGGATGACATGCAACCAATTTTCACATCATTACAATTACGGTAAAAATCCTGAAATAAAACCGTCAGGGTCTCCCCCTAAAAGTGCAATTATGGGCCCACCCTGTCAAAATAATATATATATAAATATATACACATGCATCCATGATTTCATTCACACAAAATCTAACATATTATGAATTCATTCTGAAGCTGGGGTTTTAACCCACCACGCTTCCGCTGCGCATCTCTGATTATGTTCACATTCTATCATGTCTCATGCATTTGAACATGTCATTCACAATATAATAACATAACAATACAATATTAAACATTCAGAAATCTAACATGTGTGTGTGTACAAGACCTCATTGCTCCTCCGTCCAAGCTGGCTATTCCAACTCGTGATTATTACCTACATATAGTATAAAAACACGTCAGTAACAAGTGTTACTGGTCCGGAAAATAAAATAACTATAACAAGCTGGCTATGAGAGCAAACTCTCATATGAAAGAAAACATCATATACTCCACGTGAACACTCTGAAGGGCACTACTGAGGAGCCACTGGGCTGCAGACCCGGTAGCATCCCGAACTTACTGATCTACTGCTGGTACTGTGCCACTCTCGGCACTTCTTTTTCAGTACTTCTCGTGAAATTTTATCCTAAGCCCTCTCCGTACCTCCATATTTCTCTTGGCCTTGAGCACGAAGGCCGAGTATTCTCAGGCAGTCGCCTTTAGTACCCTTTGAACCACAAGTCCGGACATGCGCTGTACTAAACAGTACCCGTAAACCTCCACGTTCTCCAGGTGTGAGGAACTCAAACGCGGAGTTGTCAGGATCCCTCGGGAATGGAACAGTCTGCTGGCACTAATCCAGAGCCCGCTTTGACTGTCACGACATCCTCTGCATGGTACGTGCAGTCGATTTCTCCATCTCTCGTCTCACTGAAAACGCGAAAACTACATATATATAGGGCTGGGTAGGGATTTATATAATAGGCCCGAAGGCAACTTGTGGTGGATCTTGGTTTCGAAATCATCCTCGAGGGGTTATTAATCCGGAAAATGTTCGGTTAAATGGCCCGAGTTAAGTGGGATCCGATAAAACGCCACTTAACCCGTCCTGCAGGCAATAAATTAAACATACAATAGAAAGAGTAAATCAGAGACTAGTCCTAAACGGACCTGGTAGAAGCTCCAAGTGTGTCATCGGGCCTAGGCGGCGAGCTCCTACTCCGTACCTACACATCAAAACTAAATACTAACTCCCGCTAACTAAATGATGCATCAAACTCAACACAATTAAACACAAAATCGATCAATCATCAAATAACCATAAATATGAAAATAACTCTAACTCATCCTATTCATAACAATTTTATTGTATTTTTCCTAAGTTACATCATACACGATTATCATGCTCAATTTACTTACTTCATTAAATCACTTAACTTCCATGAACTATCAATCACATCATAAATCAATCCTAGCATGTTGTGCTAACAATCATCATCAATTTTAAATAATCAAATCAGAGGTAATTATACCTCACGTCGTCGGCAATCAGCGACGACTAGGGTTCCATATGCGCGTCTCGGAGCTCGAACTCGGCGCTCCTCGGCGTCCAATGTTCGATCGAGTCCAACTGGGTGAGCTCCGCCGAAAGATCCGGCGAATTCCAGCGAATTCCAGAAATTCCAATTTTTCGACGGTTTTCCGGCTGCTATTGGCGGTTTTCCGGCGGCTTCCAGTGGTCGTGTTGGGTACCTTCGGAACCGGCTCGGCGAGCCCGACTCATCTACGGCCTCAGCGTGGCCAATGGAGGCGGCGGCTCCCCGGAAAATGGCAGAAACAGAGCCGGCGGCAATGGGTTGCTAGTTCCGGCCAGCCACGGTGGCGATGGCCTCCGTTCCAGTCGATGAAGGTCGCTGGAAGGCTGAGGGGTGCTGAGGCGACCGACCGTTCGCCGGGGCGCTGGTTGCCGGCGAGGCGGAATCGGTGACGGAAGTGCAACGCGGGCGTGGCGTCGCGGAGGTCCAATGGGGCCGGACCTGGTCGGGGCGGTAGGGCAATGCCGTGGCGGGCTGGGGCGGCGTCGATCGGCGGCCAGGCGGCGTCGGCCGTGGCGGCGGTGGCGCGCGAATAGGGGCGGTGCGGGCGAGGGTTTGGGGAAGAAAAGAAGGGCGCAGGGGTGTGTGGTGCCAAAGTCGTAAATATTACTGACTCGTCTCCGACTCGAGTTAAAAATAATATTTAAGTCGTAAAAATTCCAAAAATACATGGAAAAATCCTATAAAATCAAACAACACCAAAAATTCATAATGATATGCTCTAGAACTATCAACCCACCCAAAATGCTCATAAGGCATCTTAACGCGTGGTAACGGCTCAAACTCATTTCTACGATCCATTATATATCATGGTGGTAATAAAAATGAGCCGCATACTCTATATATTCTGATAACTCATTCTTTTCACTGTGTTCATGATGTTATCATCACATACTTGGGTACACATGACCCTCATGGCTCATACACGTGTTCTGAACTGACTCGACTCGAAATAACAGTCGAACCGGCCGGTTTTGAATATAAAACCGACTCAAATCGTGGGTTTTACAGGGAGGCCGGCAGGGGCGGCGGCGGGCAGGGGCAAGGGTGGGGACAGGGCGACCGGCGGGCGGGGCCGGCGACGGGAGGCTGAAAGTTAGGGGGGGGTGGATGTGCGAGGGCTGGGTCGCAGGACCGTGGGATTAGATCCAACGGTCCACAAAACCATGCACTGCCTGCGCTGCAAAAACAGGCAGCGCATGGTAATATTATTGTGTGTATATATATATATATATATAAAATATAAAATTATATTATTATACTATTTTATCCGATCGAGTTCGAGTTATAACCGAGTCAAGTCGAGTCGAACTTGACCTTGCTCAAGCTCAGCTCCTAAGATTTGAGTTTGAGTCGAGTTCGAGCTCGACATCTAAATGTCGAGTTTCGAGTCGAGTCGCTCGAACCGAACACTAAATGCTCACGAGCTGGCTCGCTCAATTAACAACCCTATTAATAAGTGATAAATTAAATTATTCAAGGAGGTTAAAGGATTGTTTTTTAAAGAAGGGAGCTAAGTAATGAATTTACTTATTTAAAAGGGACTGAATAATAAATTGACTTATTCTAAAAGGCTAACTGAAATTTGCTCAATTAAGAAAATACAACAACCAACACAGTGACAACTTGCCACCAAGAAACCGATTAAGCACTCCATCTAATACTAACGCAGTTTGCATTTAGATGGAGCTCTCCAAGTGTAATTATTTTGTCGCCTCTGGTCATCCACTGATAGTGCCGTAAAATTTCTCCAATCCTGTAAAACTAGTCGGAGGTCATGCAACTTCTTAACTATGCCTACACAACAATTTGCGTGCATTGTGCGAACATTATTAAAACTGGGTCGCCGGCAAAACCCACCAAAATAGGCTGGATCAAGATACCTGATCCGTGCTCCTATTTTCATGACATCTTTTTTCCTCTTTATGATGTCAAAAACCGGCTGCTCATTTTTTCGTGGATAGAGGTGCTGCGTCATGTACCAGTAGCTGTAAAACTGGAGGGTCCGCGTATTTGATACCACATAATTAAATCCTGTGTTTGCTTTGTTTTTCATGTCTGTTGGATTCCCTGTGTAGAGATCAGCTGCCATCGTAATATCAGCATTTTCGGGAAACAGTGGAAAGGGATTCCGGAACCACATAATATCCGTATCCTGAAAATTAGAAGCAATGCCAGAAATCTCAGCAGCAATTAACGTAATGAATATCAAACACTTGTATATATTATATGCATCAAACATATTTACCGTGAAGACGAAATTGTAACCCAACTCAAGAACTAGTCGTAAGAAGGCAACCCTCCTCCACATCCATTTCAAGAAGTCAGGAGACATGAACCGCTTCTCAAGAGAAAAATCAGTACCCTCGATCCGAAAATAGTAGCAGTGTTTGTGTATAACCTTGCATCTCTCAAATGATTCCTCATCCATTGCAATAATCACAAGGTGGTCAAGAAGCGTTTGCGTTCCTTCGCCAACACGAAAACTTTCTAGGAAGAGATCTATGATGGAATTTGGAGATGACCAGTACGCTTGGTTAACCGAGGTTATAATGACTGTTTTATTAGGCATGGCCGCATTCTTCAAGACATTAGCCAACACAGCTCTCTGCTTCTGTATTTGATAAACACAACTCCTCTCAAAAAAATTTCAGTACTAAGAAGCATAGCTATGACAAATAGAATAGTGTTTGTAGAACAAATTGAAACGTATCACTTTTAAAAAATGGACTTTTCACCATCAAAACAAAATCTACTGATATATCACAGGGAGGCTCACTATATATATACAATATACAATGGCCTAGTTTTTTACTAATGGGTGGAGAAAACTATAAAGATTAAAGTAAGGATAGAATAAACTCTATATCAATAACGTATGGACAATTAAAAAAAATTCACTACCAGTATCTTTCTCCTATACAGAGTAAGTGTAAATTCAGTGCCTTCCTCTGCACCTTGATAGAAAGCGAAGAAGATATACGCAAATATGAAGATCGCCGATAGAAGTAGTGGCCTGAAGGATTTGATTCGATTGAAACCCAGCATAATTGAATTAAAGAAACTCGCTCAAATAATTAATATGGTAAGGAAGAACAAATTAAGCATATATATAGTAAAGTAAGTGTTCCATAATTTCATCGTAACACTTGTTTCTCGTTTACTTAATTAATGTAATAGAACCAAAGGACGGAAAAAACATGTAATAACATTATTACTACGTACAAATTACAAATCAGTATTCATGCTTTTGCTTTAGGAGTGCATTATATTTGACTTTTGAAGTATTGGCTATAATTCATTATAACGGAGATCTGCACAGCTGATAATACTGTTCTTAAGGCTTTCTTAACTTGTAAACAATTTAATCTTGTAGCTGATTTAATATTGTTCAAGTTATAAGAATTCAACGTAATATTTAGAATGAATGGATGTCAAAGAAAGGAGTCATGATATATTGTTGAAGAAAACCGGTGATTTTCTGCCACGGAAGACGCCGTTTTTCTTCCAGACAGAGATAGGGAATAAGGATGGATATCCTATCAGAATGCAGTGAAACAACTAGACCGAAGCAGTGAGTTGATAATGCCAACATTAGTCTTGGCAAATGTTGTTTGTGAGGATTTATCAAACAGAGTGTCTCTCCATAGGGTGCACCAGTGTTGTTTGTGAGGAAAAAGGATGCAAGCATTCGTTATGCATCAATTACAAGATGTTAAACCATGCAACTATTAAGAACAGATACCCTCTTCCTTGCATTGACGATCTATTCGATCAATTGAGCTCAACAGTCATCTTCTCGAAAATTGATTTGAGGTCAAGATATTACCAATTGAATATTAGGGCAGAAGACATCTTGAAGACTACATTCCAGACCAGATATGGTCACTACGAGTTTTTGTTCGTGTATTTTGTATTGACCAATGCTCTATCAGCATTTATGTACTTGATAAACAGAGTGTTCAATCCATATTTGGACCACTTTGTGATCATCTTTATAGACGATATATTGGTATATTCTTTGTCTAGGGAAGAGCATGAACAACATCTGAAGATTGTGTTGCAGACACCGAGAGAGGCTAGATTATATGGGAAGTGCAATTTTTGTCTGTCAAAAGTGAACTTTCTCGGCCATATCATCTCTGCAGCAAGTATCTCAGTATATCTAGCCAAGATAGAAGTAGTACAGTAGGAACAACCGAAGACACCCATAGAAGTTCGGAATTTCCTAGGCCTAGCTGGATACTACAAACGGTTCATTCAGGGTTTCTCTTCCATAGCAGCCCCTCTTACACGATTAACTAGGACAGAGGATCAATTCAGATGGACAGATGAATGTGAGCAGAGATTCAGGATACAGAAGGAGAGATTGACTTCGGCGCCTGCCCTCACATTGCTTGAGGGACACAATGATTCTGTAGTTTACACAGATGCCTCACAAATTGGGCTAAGTTGTATTTTGATGCAGAAGGATAAGGTTATTGCCTATGCATCTCATCAGCTCAAGGTGCATAAGCGTAACTATCCTACACATGACCTAGAGCTTGCAGCAATCAAATTTATGCTCAGAATATGGAGGCACTACTTGTATGGAACATCTTTCAGACTCCTAGCTGATCACCAAAGTCTGAAATATATCTTCAAGCGGAAGGATTTGAACAGCAGACAAAAAAGATGGTTAGAGATGTTATCAGACTACAAGATCTACATATCGTACTGGTAGGGCAAAGCAAATGTGGTAGCAAATGCTTTGAGAAGGAAGCCAGTACAAGGCTCTACAGGATTGGTAGCAATCTTAGTTATCTAGTATACTATAGGCCATAGATAGTTGGTTGGAATAATGACACGATTGATCATTCAGCCAAGTATGCTTGAAGAGATCAGGGTTGCACAGAAAGCAGATCAACAATTCAAGCAGTGGTTGGAAGAGGGAACACATCAGGAATTGCCTAGAGATGCATATGGGTTAGTCAGACTGAGAGGTCAACTATTTGTGCCAAATGTTCTAGAGTGTCCCAGACTTCAAAATATGATATTTCGCGAAGCTCACACGTCGAGATGTTGAATGCATCTAGGTGGAGTGAAGATGCACCATGACATCTAACGAACATATTGGTCGTCAGGAATGAAGAGAGGGGTATACGACACATTCACTAGATGTTTAGTGTGCCATAAAGTGAAAGTCAAGCACGCACGCATAGGTGGAAAACTACAACTATTGGAAACCCCGACTGGAAGTGAGAGGGTATAGCATACAACTTTGTAGTCGGTTTGCCTAGGACCCCGCCAATAGAAAGATGCAATATAGGTCATAGTAGATCAACTCACAATGAGTGCACACTTTATACAAATTAGCATGGATTACCCACTGACCACTTTGGCCATCGTGTATAGAGACCTGATAGTCAAGCTACATAGAGTGTCACAGGAGATCATATCAGACAGGAATCGGAGGTTCACATCTCGATTTTGGAAAGCTTTCCATGCAGCTATGGGCACCTAATTGAGGTTCATTCCATGTTAGGAGAACACGTACGTTCTCCTTAAAGTCTCTCCGACTAAGGGAAACATGAGATTCGAGAAGCTAGGGAAAACTTAGTCCACGATATATCAGACCATTTGAGGTGGTCAAGTGCATTGGACCATTTGCTTACTGGCTAGCATTGCCGCCTCATCTATCAGTTGTGTAAGATGTCTTCCATCTATTAATGCTAAAGGCATACCATCCGGACAACTCTCATGTTGTTAGTTTCAAAGAGATAGACCTGTAACCAGACCTGACATATCCAAAAGATGCAGTTCAGATTGTTGATTGCCGAGTGAAGATTATCCGAAGAAAAGAAGTTCCCCTAGTATGAGTGCAATGGACTCGATGAGGAGTTGAAGAATCTACATGTTAACGTGAAGACTCGATAAGGAAGCAATACCCAAAGATATTCGAGCAACTAGCTTCACAACCAGGTACTCTTGCTGAGACTTGCATTGATTATGGATGAGTTTGAAACTTCCTTGGGTAAAATTTTGAGGACAAAATTTTTCTAAAGATGGAGGTTGTAAAACCCATGACTCAAGTCAGAGTTTTACATTAGCGAACTAGTCAATTCAACTGTCGGTTCGAGTCAACTGCAGTTCATGACCCACATGTTGAGCCGAGGCTAGCTATGTATTATGAGCGATGAGGGTTAAGTATACCTGAATATATGATGATAATGCCAAAAAGATGTGTAGAAATGAGTTATCATAGTATATAACAATATACAGTTATTTTTTTTATGTATTTGATCGTAGAATTATTTTTAGGCCGAATTACGCATTAAAACGCGTTATAAAGCAGTTTGGGTGGGTCACCAGTTATAGAGCACATTATAAAGTAGTTTTTAGCCAAAGTACCACCTCCAATCGATGCTTTCGACCACCGCCAAGTCATCGCCGAGCAAACCCCCACCTTCGTGGCTGCCGCCTGGCCTCCACGATGCCTCAACGCTATGCCCTAGCGCCACGCGTCCCAACATCAATTCGCTGCTGGCTGCACTACAAAGCCGTCACCGTGCCCCTGATGCCTTCCTCCTTTGACCCAGCCCCTTTCCCCCACACCTAGGGCCACTGCCGAGACTGGCCAAGGGCCAATCAGACAAGCGATCGACCCTCGGTAGACTCGCTGCCATCGGTGATGATCAGCACCGCCTGCCACCCTCACCACCACCACCATCAGGTCGAGCTCGTCAAGCTGGTGCAGACTCATAGCCCCGATTACCTCCCCAAAAACCACCAGAAAGCTGGTGGAAACTCACCAAAAACTGTCAAAAAATCGCCGAAAGTCACCAAAAAATTGAATTATCCGGAAATCGCTGAATTTTTGCCGAGTTTGTTTAGCCGAACCCGATTGAACTTCGGACGCCGCCGAGTGCCAAACTCGAGTCTTGAACCCCACAACAAACTTTAGTCGTTGCTGATTGCAAACTGCGCAAGGTATAATTAACTTCGACTTAATTACTTAAAAGTGATAATTATTATCACAGCATTTAGGATTTAATTACCTGATATGATAAATATTTTTTTGTAAGTAAAGATGAATTGCGTGATTTGAATTGTATTGAAATAAATGTAAGGAACTAATTAAGTAAATCAGGCATGTATTGTTGATCAAATACAACGTAGCCTCAAAATTGGATATAGATTGATGTGAGTGACTTGATGTGATGTGTGCTATAGGATGTGTAAATGCATCATAGCGGGCGTTAGCTTTTAGTTTTGATGTGTAAGTATGGAGTAAGAGCTCGTCGCCTAGGTGGTGGACACAATTGGAGCTTCTACCAGGTCTGTTTAAAGCTCACTTCTGGTTTGATTCTTTTACTTTATTGTGATTTGTTTTAACATGTAAATGGACGCATCGAGTAGTGGATTTATTGTATCCCACTCTACGCAGGCCATTTAGTCGCATGAATTCCTGGATTAATAACTCTTAAAGATGAGGTCCCTCGAGTTTGTTTTCGAAAACTTAGATCTAGATTATGATGCCTTCGAGCTTATTATATTACAACCCTTACCCAGACCTATGTATATGTAATTTTCTTGAGTTTTTAGTGAGATGTGAGACAAGGGAAAATCGACAACCGTGCAATGCGAGCAAGCGCGAGTTAGTCAAAGTGTGCTTGAGATTGGTGAGCGGGTCATTTCATTCCCCAGGGAACTTGACAACCCCACCTTTGAGTTCCTCAAACCTGGAGAAGTGTGGAGGTTTACCAGTTCTGCAATACAATGCATGTTTAGACTTGTGGTTTTAAAGGATAATCAAAGAGTATATCTGAGAGTAATCAGCCTCTGTGCTCAAGCCAAGAGTGGTACGAAGGATATTGAGGGCTGAAAGAACAAAAATTGATTTTTTTCATGCAAGGGTTAATTTTAAAGTAGCCAAAGAATGAGTTGAGATAGAATGGGATGTTGTCGAGCTGAGGCTAACGGCTCATACTTAGAGCCCTTATGAGAGATTCTATGGGGAAGTATAAGAATGTTTTCATTTAAAAGGAGAGTCAACTCTCTTGTGCAAGTTTGTTATTAGTTATTTTTGAACTAGTAGCACTTGTTACTGATGTTTTTTTATTATATATGTAAGTGAGAATCTTGAGGACTGAGCGCTGTCGGGACTATGGAGGAGTAACAATGTACGATGTACACATGTACCTGCCAAATGGAATTGGTATTGTTGAATGATGAATTGTTGGGAATGATGGTAGATGTATGTTTTAATTGTCTTATTGCATGAAATGATTTGTGTGTAGTGTTGTTATTATTTGAATGGAACATGATAAGCCCATGGGGTCGAGACCCAATTCTAGATGATGGAAAAATGTTGATGATGGAAAAGTTATGAGAAAACATCCTGTTTTTGTTACGTTTTTCATTTTTAATGTTATATATATATATATATATATATATATATATATATATATATGATATTGTTGTTGACAGGGAGGTCCCTATTGCACTTTTAGGGGACTCTAACGGGTTTTTTCAAAAATAATTATTTTCTTTGAATTTTTCACTTGCTTGGTTTATTTTGCACTTGCTTGCATATAGAACATAAGTATTTCATCCATGCATTGTATGTTTGTATCACCGTCTTAAGACGCCGAGGTTAGATCCAAGTTAGCTTAACCGAATCAAGTAAATTAGCAAATGACTTGGTTGCCGGTAGCATTTCTGGGTTTGTTAGCGGGTGAACCGAAACAAGATGTTACGATAAAGATGAAAAAAATCAATCTTTTTGATTTTTATGAGTTCTTTTAACATTATAGGTAAAACCCCAAAAATAACTAGGTTATTTTATCTCGAAATGAATCTTAAACATTATTAAATTAAATTAATTTAATACTATTTATGTATTGTTTTAAATAATTAATTAACTTTATTTATTATTTTTTCATATTTCGTTATTATGGAATGTGTAAGCTTATTTATTATTTTTTCGTATTTCATTATTATAGAATGTATATATATTTATGATTAATTTATTATGCCCTTTAATTTCTTATTTTTTCATTTTTATGCACGAAAGTATGTCTATATAAGCATATCTTTCTCAACCAACAAGGGGGAACTTGTGTGAAATAACCACCTTTGTTGAATTTGTCAACATGATCGTTGATTCCGAAGTTTGTCAAATTTTGTTATTAAAGTTGGTTTAACGTCAACATACCTGCACGTCAACCATACTTTGAAATGCGTATTTTCTTATATTAAGTTGTTACTAGATTTCTAGTTTGATTGAGTGGTTATGGGTTATTATATTGGCCTATGCACCAACACTTATATATATGCATATATGTTATGCGTATGTGTGTTTCTATGTATTACTAGACTTCTACTTTGATTTAGTGGTCATGGGTTACCATGTTGGCCCATTCACCAACACTTATATGTATGTGTATGCGTGCATGCGTGTGTGTTTTTATCTATATGATTCTACTAGAATGAGCATGTTATCATTGACTAGATTTTGATATATATATATATATGTTTATCATGATACGGTCATGTTACACTTATATGTATGTGTATGTGTGCTTCTCTATATTACTGAACTTTTAGTTTGATTTAGTAGTCATGAGTTACCCTATTGATACGGGCATGTTATCATCAACTAGATTCTGGTATATGTATATGTTTATTATGATCCAGACATGTTATCATTGACTAGATTCTGGTACATATACACTGTACGACTATATTCCAGTACATGTATATGTTCATGACACATTGTATACTCCGTTAAGTTGTTCGGGTTGCACGTAGTGCCATTATGTGTTCTAACACAATATGTATGATTTTAGTTAGTTGTTGAGTGGTTCTGACCTATGCTTTTAAAATTTGTTTATGTGAAGTTTGTACGATAATAGTTAAATAAATAATTTTACAAATTTCTAACATAGCACTTTGGTTTACCATTAGACCGACAAAAATTGGGACGATAAATTAATTAAATTAAAATGTGATAAAGAGAAAAAATGTTTTATTGTTATTTTCGAAATTATTTAATTAAATAACTTACCAACATGATAAAGAAGAAAAATAATATTTCAGATTTTTACAAATTATTATTGCATTTGGAATTTTAAATTAATTAAATTGAAAATGTGATAAAGATGAAAAAAGAGTGTTTTATAATTATCAGAATTATCTAATTCCATTTTCAATTAATTAAATTAGAAATGTGATAAATATGAGAAAAAGATTGTTTTCTTGTTATTTTTGAATTATTTAATTAAATAATTTACAAACATTAAAAAGATGAGAACAAAAATCAATCTTTTCGATTTTTACAAATCTTATTAACATTATTAGTTTCCAAATTTCAAATTTATTAAATTGAAATTGAAAAAAGTGTTTTATTGTTATTTTTAGAATTATTTAATTAAATAAGTTACAAACATGATATATTAATCTTTTACATTTTTACAAATCTTATTAATATTATTGCTTTCAGAAGTTTAACTTAATTAAATTGAAAATGTGATTATAATGAAAAACAAGTGTTTTATGTTTATTTTCAAAATTATTTACTTAAATTTTCAACTAAATAAATTAGAAATGTGATAAAGATGAAAAAGAGTGTCTTATTGTTATTTTCAAAATTATTTAATTAAAGGTGGAGAAACCCCACCTTTGAGTTCCTCAAACCTGGAGAAAGTTCGGTGTATGTTGTCCAATGCTGGGTTGGGCAAAGAATTTTGGGCTGAGGCTTTGGTATATGCTTGTCACCTTATTAATCTTTTACCATCTACTGCTATTGGTGGTAAAACTCCATTGGAGAAATGGTCTGGAAAGCCTGCTATAGATTATAATTCCTTACATGTGTTTGGTTCCACTGTATATTACCATGTTAAGGAATCAAAGCTGGATCCAAGAGCAAAGAAGGCAATATTTATGGGGATCACCTCTGGTGTGAAAGGCTATCGTCTTTGGTGTCCAGAAACAAAGAAAGTAATCTTCAGCAGGGATATTACCTTTGATGAATCTACCATGTTGAGAAAGGTAACTTCTGAAAATATGAAGCCAACAGATGGTACTCCCAAGTAGGTGGAGATTGATGGCAACAGAATGGTCCCAACAGATGCAGAAATTGATGATGACTCTCCTGTGGTAGAAGAAGAGTCAAATGAAGAAGAGGTTCAGACCTAAGAACCTCCACATCAACATGAATCAATTGCACAAAGGAAGGGAAAGAGAACCATTAGAAAACCTGCCCGCTATGCTGATATGGTCTTTTCTATAACACCAATTGCAACTGATGATGTTCTTGCCACTTATAATGAAGCAGTTCAAAGTTCAGAACAAGAAAAGTGGAGGATTGCCATGAAGGAAGAAATGCAGTCCCTTCAAAAGAATCAGACATGGAAACTAGCTAGTCTTTCGAAGGGAAAGAAGGCAATTAGGTGCAAATGGGTATATGCAAAGAAAGGTAGATTTCCTGACAAGGATAATGTTCGCTACAAAGCAAGATTGGTAGCTAAAGGCTATGCTCAAAATGATGGAGTTTATTATAATGAAGTATTTTCTCTAGTTGTAAAGCATTCCTCTATCAAAATTTTATTGGCTTTGGTGGCACAATTGGATTTGGAACTAAATCAGATGGATGTAAAAACTGCATTTTTACATGGAGACTTGGAAGAGGAAATCTATATGTCTCAGCCAGATTGATTCAAAGTTGATGGAAAAGAAAAGATGGTGTGCAAATTGGACAAATCGCTATATGGATTGAAGCAATCTCCGAGGCAGTGGTACAAGCGATGTGACAAGTTCATGATAGGGCAGAAGTACTCAAGGAGCAAATATGATCACTGTGTGTACTTACGCAAGCTACAAGATGGATCCTATATATATCTTCTTCTTTATGTTGATGATATGCTGATAGCTTCCAAGAGTCAGACAGAAATAGAGAAGTTAAAGACTCAATTGAATAGGGAGTTTGAAATGAAGGATCTTGGTGAAGCAAAGAAGATTCTCGGCATGGAGATATCCAGAGACAGGAAATTGGAGAGGCTTTGTTTGTCTCAGAAAGAATATCTGAGGAAGGTACTAAAACGTTTTGGCATAAATGAGAAGTCAAAACCAGTTAGTACACCACTTGCTCCTCATTTCAAGCTTAGTGCTTCCATGTCACCAAAGAATGATGCAGAATGGGAATACATGGCAAAAGTACCGTATGCAAGTGCTATTGGTAGCTTGATGTATGCAATGGTTTGTTCAAGGCCCGATATTTCACAGGCAGTTGGGGTTGTGAGCAGGTATATGCATGATCCTGGAAAGGAGCATTGGCAAGCTGTGAAATGGATTCTACGGTATATTCTAGATACCTTAGATGTTGGATTAGTATTTCAGCAGGATGATAAGGATGGTCAGTATGTAATTGGGTATTGTGACTCTGACTACGCTGGTGATTTGGACAAGCGACGATCAACTACTGGTTATGTGTTTACTTTTGCAAAAGCACCAGTCAGTTGGAAGTCCACCTTACAGTCAACAGTGGCTTTGTCTACTACAGAGGCAGAGTATATGGCAATTACAGAGGCTGTAAAGGAGGCAATTTGGCTTCAAGGGTTGCTCGGTGAACTGGGAATGGAACAAAAGCACATCAAAGTGCATTGTGACAGTCAGAGTGCTATTCATTTAGCAAAGAATCAGGTTTACCATGCAAGGACGAAGCACATCGATGTTCGATATCATTTTGTACGAGAGATTCTAGAAGAAGGTGGAGTCATAATCCAGAAGATTCCGACCACTGAGAACCCTGCTGATATGCTGACAAAAGTAGTAACTGCGGCCAAGTTTAAACATTGTTTAGACTTGGTCAATATCGTTACAAATTGAAAGATGGAGTTTGCAGACACTACTGAAAGTTGGATTTGTGAGAGAATTGTATGGGATTTTGTCAAGGTGGAGAATTGTTGTATGCCAAAATCAAGTCCCACATCTAAAGTTTTGTGGGTTTGGGAGGAGTCCTCTCCCTATAAATAAGGCTCCTCCCCTTTGGTTCTTGACATCCCAAAATTGTCATCCTTCTTTCTTTGGTAAATTGTTTCTTTCTCTCTTTTGTAATATTTCTTTGATTATTGAAATATTATTTTTGTAGTGTCCGAGGACGTAAGCCTCGTTAAATTTCGGTGTTCTTTTTGTTCCTTTTATGTCTATTTAATAGCTATTGTCGGGTATAGTTGTTGTTAATTATTGTGCTATTTAAATTACTTGATAAAATTCTGTCTAGGAGTTGGTTTTAAGCGGACCGTGTGTCCCACCACACTTTCCTGAGAATTTTATCTTGGGGTAATTTTTAGTACAATAGTTTTCACGCTAGTCATCTAGGTAATAGTTCTCAAAGTGAACTAGTTATCTTTGGTGAAAATTACCTGATTTTCACAACATGTATGTGAATCAAACATGAATTCATTACCTTCCTTTGCACCTCGATAGAAAGCAAAGATATATGAATGTGTGAAGATCGTTGTTACAAGTACTGGCCAGAAGGATTTGATTTGTTTGAAACTCAACATAATTGAAAGAAACTCAGTCAAATAATACGGCTGGCAAAGAGGAACAAATTAATTATATATAAATAGAGAGAAAGAGGAGTGCAGTGTAAGGGTTAATTAATTTCACCATCCTCGTGTAATCATGTTTCTAATTTACTTAATTAATGTATTGGAACAAAATTATGGGAAAATAATATCTGCCCCATTTATATTCCTTTTTTTCCCCAAAAGTCAGCTTATTATACTGATCTTATTTTTTTCAAAGCCATAACGATGATCTTACTACTCACAATTGCAAGACTCAAATCAGAATTCATAGCTTTGCTTTAGAAGTGAATTATGTTTGACTTTTGAAGGATTAGTTATGATCCATAATTATACGGCGATGTACACAGCTCATAATGCAGTTTTTAAGGCCGTATCAACTTGTAAGCAAATTTTTCTTTGTATAAATTAATGAAGTTGTTGCAGTACTAAATACTAAGGCAGAATACTTGCTTCCCGCATAAATAAACTTGTTAATTTTATCTTATGCCTATATATATGTTTTAACGAATTTTGGAGAATTTCTTTCTCCCTTACTCCATAAATTTCTTCGTAATATTTGGTAGTCAAAATTGTTTAAAATATTTTACAAAATAATTCAAAAAATATGAGGAAATTTACAAACATGTTACCACCAATTTATGATATATGAAAAGAACACAAAATCAAGATTATTGTCGGAGTCCCGCTTAAAAAATGTCGAAACAATATATCACTAGAATCTCCACCACGGACAAAATACTTGTAACGTACAATAGATCACGCACTCCTCCACAAATGCAACAATAATAAAGAAGTCTTCCCTATTTATTATGCTACTAAAAACTTTACCAAATCTGCTTTAAATCATCATAAAAAATTCTTTTTGTCCAAAAATATTTTAAGAGAAATCAAGGAAAAGAGTAGGGCTGCAAGTGGCTGGTCGGTTTTTTGTTTTACCGACTGTTTTGAATTAAATTGAAATAAAATAGTTAAGTATTTTTTAAACGATTAAAAAAATGATAAAAAATTGGTAAATTTAACTGACCATTTTTATCTTGAAACAGTAGTGGCAGAAGCTTCTGTCGCTACTGTTTTACTGATTTACCATTTTGTTTATTTTTTTAAAATAAAATATAGTCAAATTGATCAATATGAAACAAAGTATTATTATTATTATTATTATATTTAACTAAAATTTTATATTTTATATCTTTTCAAATAATTTTTTTACATAAATATATGGTCTAAGTGACACAAAATTTATGATTTTAATAAAGATTTTGTGATGATAAAGATTTATTTATTTAAATCAAAATTTACTAACGGTTAACTATTTACCGTTAGTCAAAATGGTCGAAACTCGATAACGACAAACAATCGAAATAAAATAAATGTACTAAAATAAAATAAATTGTAATTAAATAAAATAAATTATTTTTTTATTTTATTTACTGTCAAGGTCTTTTTTTAAACCAATTATATGTGAGCAAAATATTTTTATTATTTTTACATGCAAGTTAAAAACTATAGCTATGGTATAATGTTAAATAAAATAAACTATTTTATTATTTATGTAAAATTTTATTTAGTTATTATGTCAATATTTTATTTTTTATTTATTTTTGCTTAAATTTGATATCAATTAATTTTCTTTTATGATGTGGCATTTTTGCCTCATCAATTAACTTGTTGCAAGTTTACCACATCATTAATTAAAGTGTTGTTTTGAAAGAAGAGGCTAAGTGATGAATTGACTTATTTAAAAGGAAGTGAATAATAAATTGACTTATTCTAAAAGGTTAACTGATACATGCTCAATTAAGAAAAATACAACAACGAACACAGTGACAACTTGCGACCAAGAAACCGATCAAGCACTCCATCTAATACTAACGCAGTTTGCATTTAGATGGAGCTCTCCAAACGTAATTATTTTGTCTCCTCTGGTCATCCACTGACAGTGCCGTAAAATTTCTCCAATCCTGTAAAACTAGTCGGAGGTCGTACAACTTCTTAGCTATGCCTACACAACAGTTTGCATGCATTGTGCGAACATTATTAAAACTGGGTCGCCGGCAAAACCCACCAAATTAGGCTGGATCAAGGTACCTGATCCGTACTCCTATTTTCCTGACATCTTTTTTCCTCTTTATGATGTCAAAAACCCACTGCTCATTTTTTCGTGGATAGAGGTGCTGCGACATGTACCAGTAGCTGTAAAACTGGAGGGTCCGCGTATTTGATACCACATAATTAAATCCTGCGTTTGCTTTGTTTTTCATGTCTGTTGGATTCCCTGTGTAGAGATCAGCTGCCATCGTAATATCAGCATTTTCGGGAAACAGCGGAAAGGGATTCCTAAACCACATAATATCCGTATCCTGAAAATTAGAAGCAATGCCAGAAATCTCAGCAGCAATTAACGTTATGAATATCAAACAGTTGTATATATTATATGCATCAAACATATTTACCGTGAAGACGAAATTGTAACCCAACTCGAGAACTAGTCGTAAGAAGGCAATCCTCCTCCACATCCATTTCAAGTAGTCAGGAGACATGTACCGCTTCTCAAGAGAAAAATCAGCACCCTTGATCCGAAAATAGTAGCAGTGTTTGTGTATAACCTTGCATCTCTCAAATGATTCCTCATCCATTGCAATAATCACAAGGTGGTCAAGAAGTGCTTGCGTTCCTTTGCCAACACGAAAACTTTATAGGAAGAGATCTATGATGGAAAATGGAGATGACCAGTACGCTTGGTTAACCGAGGTTATAATGACTGTTTTGTTAGGCATGGCTGCATTCTTCAAGACATTAGCCAACACAGCTTTCTGCTTCTGTATTTGATAAACACAACTCCTCTCAAAAAAACTTTCAGTACTAAGAAGCATAGCTATGACAAACAGAATAGTGTTTCATAGAAGAAATTGAAACCAATCACTTTTAAAAAAGTGGACGTTTCACCATCAAAACAAAATCTACTGATATATCACAGGGAGGCTCACTATATATATACACAGTATACAATGGCCTAGTTTTTTACTAATGGGTGGAGAAAACTATAAAGATTAAAGTAAGCATAGAATAAACTCTACATCAATAACGTATGGACAATTAAAAAAATGTTCACTACCACTATCTTTCTCCTGTACAGAGTAAGTGTAAATTCAGTGCCTTCTCTCTGCACCTTGATAGAAAGCGAAGAAGATATACGCAAATATGAAGATCGCTGATAGAAGTAGTGGCCCGACGGAGTTGATTCGATTGAAACCCAGCATAATTGAATTAAAGAAACTCGCTCAAATAATAAATATGGTAAGGAAGTACAAATTAAGCACATATTGTAGAATAAAAACTCTAACTTTAACTAAATTATTCAGATGATAAAACCATCATCAATAAAACCTTTCTTCAGATTAAATCATTAAAAAAATAAAATTTAATTACGGAAACGTACCTGAATCCATAATAGCAAAACGATTCTTCACTTTTTTATATTTTGATCTTTCAAATTCTACACCTGTTCTCCAAAGCTAGAGTTCCTTGATGATGGGATACCAGAAAAGAAAAACTACGGTGCGAATTCAGAGACCATAACCATATTTATTCGTATAACCGTATTTATCCTTATCTTTCATAATTTCAATTTAACCCATTATAAATTAAAGATTACGAAAACGATATCTACACATATTTATCCATACTCATCTTAAATATATGGTATCTCCACATATTTATCTTAAATATTAATGGCTCATTAACCTTAACTTTAATAGATCAATTTAATTTAGGCCCAAACTTTATTAATAGCATATGATACAATTATATACTTGTATATATATGTCCAAAATCCAACACATATATAGTGGTGTAAGTGTTCCCTAATTTCATGGCAACACTCTTGTTTCTCGTTTACTTAATTAATGTAATAGACACCAGAGGACGGAAAAAACGAGTAATAACATTATTACTATGTACAATTACAAATAAATAGTGCATTATATTTGACTTTTGAAGTGTTGGCTATAATTCGTTATAAGGAGATCTACATAGCTGATAATGCTGTTATTAAGGCTCTCTTCACTTGTAAACAAATTAGTCTTGTATAAATTAATTAACTGCAGTATTAAATTCTTTTTCTTCATTCTATAAATTTCCACCTAATTTGGTAAACGATATTGTTTGAAATATTTCACAAATAAATCCAAAAATAGGAGGGAATTTACAAATATGTTTCTACTAATTTATAATCTATGAAAGAGAGCATAAAATTAAGATTTATTGTAAGAGACACGCTTAAAAGCGGGTCTTGAAAATAATATTGCTGCTTGCGGTCACTAGTTCCTTCACAGATAAGTTATAATGGATAAACACTGTAAATAATGCTTAAAAAACGGCTAATTATAACCAACTAACCAATGTGATGCTTTGACCAATGTGTTAGCTCAAATATCCCGATCACCCACAAGCATGTTATCAAAAATAATTCTCACATAATTCTCAAACAAACTCAAATATGAAAGTATTTTGGTGCAAACATGAGATTCCATGTGCACCTATTTCTCGAACAAAGTATATTTTAGAGTTGATGGAGTTATTTCTGGGAATCAGGAACTACAGGCTGAGCTTTTGTCCTCTATAATTCAATGAATGTTACACTTAAGACTATGGATCATGTGAATGAAGTTCAGCCCCCAAGCTATTCGATGTGTTGTATTTCATAGTTTGTCGTCTGCCTTCTTTTGCGTGGATTGTCAATTCTTAGTCCAAAGAGTTTCACGGTGATTCCTTCGTAGTATGGTGTTCTCTCCTAGGAATGTTGGATTGTCTAATCCTTATTTCTAAAAATCATAAATATTATTAGACTCTAGACATAAAAATGTGTTTTGCGAGATTAGTTCTAACCTCACTTCTTATGCATTAAGTTGATAACCTCGCCTATGTAACATCTGAGTTAGTTTAATATTATCTAGACTTGTTGCTTTGAAATAAAAAATAAAAAATAATATCTAAGAAAAATTTGCACTATCTGACATAAAATATATGTATTACTTTTTTAAAAGAAAAATTGCAGACAAAAGAAACAAAAATTGCAGCAAATTTCATGATCAAGGAATAAGGTTATCAGCAATAAAGTAGTTCTCTTCGCTATATAAAAACAAAGTGATTCTCAACATGGGAAGACAAATCGGAAGCTTCATACGGCTAGACTCATGGTTATGGCTGGCTTTTGAAAATCTTTGTCAAGTAAAATGCCTTATAGGGTATTTGTTTACGGGGGTTTTTTCTTTTATTTTTTAATAAATTTTGATAAAAAAAATAATTTTGTAAGAATTTTTTTTCTACCAAAGCTGTTAAAAGATTATGTTTGACAAAAACCATGTTCTTTTTCTTGTAACTTCGGGGCCGGGCATCCCGGTAAAGCCATACCCCAAAATCCATCTGCACCAAGCCAACTCCATCGCCTGCAAAGCAGGTGCTTTCCAAGTTGCTACACCTATCGGCCATTAGAAAGACAACTATCTCAGTATTAACCCTTGGCTCCTAATAAGCCACAATTTCTGAAGATTTGGAAAGGGTAGAAGCTGTGATATGCTGGGCGGATCATTGCTTGTGGAATTTTCGCAATTTTGGAGTCGGATCTCATGCAGAAAAGGATTCACCAAAAGAGATGGAAGAATCATCAAGCCGGTTGCATTCAATTTTTATGCTCCCACAGTGGGGATTTGGCAGCAGCAGAAGATGCAACAAGTCAACACTTGGCGAGATTACATGAAGATGGAAGTCGGCGAGGAACTACACCCCGCCGTCCCTGAGTTCCCTTGCCACCAGACAACGTTATGCCACCAGACAACGTTATGCCACCAGACAACGTTATGCCACCAAGCAACTTTATGCCACCAAAACAAGGAAACGACATCTTCATTGACATTTTGTTTGTAGGAAACCAGACAGAATGATGTACAGCTTTTTATTTTCGACGACGGAAGAATATCAGAATAAATGCGTCTCCAAAAACTGATTGATGAAATAAAGTGAGGGATTCAATTTTTTTTTTACAGTTTTTTTATCAAAAGTCAAATTTATCCTCTTGGAAAGAAGAGAAATTTTATGAGAAAATAAACAAGCTCCCGTTCCAAATAGATCCTTGTTATTTCCATGCAAAAATAATTGTGAAAGAGATTTCCACTGAAACAGATTTCTCTCACATTTTTTTCAAACCAAACAAGTAAAAATATGAAAGAAGTATAATTTTCTCACACTTTCTTTCTCTTCCTCGCGATCCAATCGGATCTTTAAGAGAAAATAATAAGATTTTTTCTTTTTTATTTTCTCTCACATCTACTTTCTTTTGTTTTCTCACCATCCAACTAGGCAGAATAAGTTGTTCGAGAAACGCCAACCTTGGAAGAGTCAAATTTTAAGATATTTACAAATTATATTATTATTTTAACAACAAAAATGTGTTCAACGCTCCAAGTCAAATTAACTGGAGATGTTACATACCCATACCACAACTCCTACTTGCTAAAATAGAACATGTAGAATCCACACTGCCATTATTTCACAAGCAATTGGCAGTCCCTCCCACTCCCACCCTCAAGACACCCACTCACACAAACCATCTAGCCAAGGAGACTACACATTTTCAATCAATGAGCCACTTCACAAATCCAAAAGGCCGACTGACACTTTCTAAGCAATTGAGACTTGCGAGATCCAATCAAAATAATCTGTACATATGATGCACATTGAAACGGTAAGTGCACTGACTCCCATACCAGCCACAAGACTCACAACTCCCCATTCTCAACTGCTACCCCGCTGGATTTCTTTAATTTAGCAACAAGAACCCACATATTAGCAAGTTCATTCTCAAGGTAAGCTTCTCTTTGCTTGGACTCTTCGAACTTCTTCTCAAGTTCTGCCTCTCTTTGTTCTTTTTCTAAAAGTGCAGACTCATAAGAAAGCTCTCTCTCGTGGCTAAGAGCAAGTTCCCGTTTGATATCATTGGCAGAATTTGTCTGGTTTTGCCGTCTGTGATTCACTTCTCGTCTACCATTTCTGATTACATTTCCCACCTTCCGCTGGGGTGCATTTCTTTGCTGTGCTATCTCAGCGGTAAGTTTTTCATTTTGGTTCATAAGCTTGGCAACCTCTTCTGACAAGGCTTTCAACTCCACTGCTGCAGCGGAGGCCAATTCTTTGGCATATGAGCTTTCCTCTGCTAACTTCTGATTCCTCACTTGTAACTGTTCTTTCTCTTCACTTAGTGTAAGTACTCTTCGTTTCAATTCATCAACCTCTGACATCTTTTCAATAAGAATTATATACATTATAAACTTCACTACACAAATAAATGTTAAAACATAAAAGGTAGAACTCAAGATTTGGGCTATCATTATAACCAACTGCAGTATAAAAACCTAGATTCATTAGTCTGATTCTACTGCTTGGACATCATCGGGTTCTTCTGAAAGTTTCTGTCAAAAAATGTCATACCCATAATCAAACATTGTAATCAAGAAAAATATCATTACCTGAGCACGACCAGTCCATTCATCAGAAATGTTACTGGAGAAAACATCTCTATTCTCATCATATGAATCCACTACTTTTCCTAATGAATTTGAATTTTCAAATTCAAGAGCTCGAGAAAGTTGTTCCTTTAAAGAAACAACAGTTTCCTGCAACCTTTCACATTCAACAACCTAAAAGGAAAGCAGGGAATGGATGCAAAGATGTTACTGGAAATAAATCATATATTAAACAATTTTATATAAAATAATATCTAACCCTCTGTTGCAACTGCTCCTGCATAACTCTATTATCAGCAGTTTTCACCTAAAAGAAACGGAGATACAAATTGAGAAAATATTAACCTGCATATTCTGCAGTAATAACTGATTCTCAAAGTTAAGCCTACTTTTTTCAACTATGGTTATCAAATTTTCCCAAGAAATTGAGAATCTGGTTCTTTGTAAGCTGTTCAGGATATTAAACATGTGATATGGTACAAAAAATTTTTAATGGCATTCATTTTTGCCAATCTATTTGATGCATCTTATGTAAATGCAGGTAAGAGTTGGCTATCTTCCAAAAGAACTTAGTAAAAACATGCATTGTTCTGAAAAAGGTCACCTCCAGTTCAAATGACTTCTCATTTAATTGAGCCATCAAGTCAGTATAAGGCTGCAAGGCATAATAATTTCTACTTAGTATACAAATCAGAACCAATATGAAACGTTTTGCTTTGAAGATTATAACAAGCTTCTATCACCTGACATGCCTCCAATTCATCTGTCCTGCCCTCATGAGATAATGCTGAGGCTGCCATGTGCTTTTCAAGAAGAATTATTTGCTCATTCTTCATCCTTATTGCCTCATTTAAGTTTGCAACTTCAATCTACAAAACCGAAAATGAGCTCAGCCTTTCCCATTCATGCAAAAAGGAAAAAGAAAGAGTTTTAATATAAATTAGTACTTGAATTTGCTCCTTTTTAGGATTATTCATTGCCTCTTCTGACAAGCGTTTTAATGCACTTGTCTGCAAAGCAACTTCTCCAGAGATTATCTTTATTTGCTCTTGTAGCAGATCAACATGATCAATGGTTTTTAAGGTAGTCTAACATCAAATGAGAGAAGTTCGAAAATATTAGCCATTAATCCTCCAAAAATAACGCCTATAAATAAAGCTAAAACATAAAATATTCAATTAAATAAAATCTTGGATAAAAAGGATACAATCAATTACAATAGTGGTACACATTGCAATTGGAATCATCCACATAAATTATTCATTTATGGCATTTGTACACCACCTTATTTTTGCTTTTCCAATATGCACTAGCCATCCTCATCCCAAAGCCAACTCAATGCTCCAATCATACACATAACATAACAATATATATAGCTCTCCATAAACAAAGAAAAAAACAACGATAGTGACACTTGGAGTAAGACTTATTTCACTCTGGTTACATTGCATATTTTCTAATCAGAGATGATATACAAAGCTTTCATGTAAGAAGGAACCAATACACATACCAAAGGCATCTCTTGCTCTGAAAAATTATTTGCTGAATCTGCTCTGCCATGTGCAATTTCCAGTATAATGTCTGCAGAAGGACTGCTCTCAGTGATCAGGGAATTGGAAATCCTAGAGCCTATTTGATCATTTACACTCTCTGCCACCGGAGTTGATGGTGTTACAGCTGATCTTGTTCCACTTGACTTGTCCCCATCAGTTCCACCACTCTCTCTTTTCTGCAAATATAGTGCTCATATTAGACACTTGCCAAGAAACAAATAGTTTTACCTGACAATATTTTCACATAATTGATTTCAGGAGGCAAAAAGAATACGACATAAGAAAGGGCTGCCAAAATAGAAGAACTGACAACACCAAATGAACACATTTTTGGGATTAATAAAAAATCTTTTATACTCAAACTAAAAAAATACTACGGGTCAAATTATCAGACACCATTTACGAGCTTCATGGCCAACATTTGCTTTAATATTTGAAAGACTTTTACAGGCAATTTCATCGGTGCCTTAATATTTCTTATGAACCCATGAAATTATACAGCATTTCCAGTTTCTTGCAGCAGCCATGAAGAAAATATGAACCACCAGCTTTCTAGAAGGAATTAAGGTCAAGCCGAGGCTGAATAAGACTTGAAAAACAGTATATACAGATTGGTTGAGAAATTGTTTTCTACTATAATTGACACCATAAGATTGATTGTCGTGGTACATACCCGCACTTTAAACCAATTTAACAGTCCTTGTTTTCTTCCCGTTTTATCCTCCTTTGAATAATCGCCAGCAGGTTCGCCATTTCCCTCAGGGGAAAAGCACCTATCAAAGTTCTCGTCATCCATAGTCAACTCTCGCCTTCTGTGGGGAAGATATGCAAGCTGCATGCAACAAAATAATTCAGATAAAGAAATACATACTAGTTTCATGACATATAATATCACATAATAAATAGATTAAATAGTTGTAAGAAATTCAACGTAAAAATCAACTGTGACTGACCTCCTCCTCTCCAAAAGAATGCCTTCTTCTATGAACAGGACGTTGAGGGAAACGAGATGATTGAGAGGTATTTGTTGATACTAGAATTAATTTGGTTAGTCGCTGAATCCTCTCCAACAAAGCGGCTTTGGCATCCTCTTCTTCTTCTAGTCTCGACTGAAGCTTGAATTGTCCATCTTCCAACTTTTAGAAGTTAGATCATAGAATGTAGTCAGCTTATGTGCATTCCTAGATAAGTAATATAACATAAAAGGGATAGGCTGATGCACAAAGGCTCCCCCACACGTGGGCAGTCCATAACAGGGCCGGACTATAAGGGCCTATTGTAGCAGGATTAACCTACATTTTGCAAGAGGCTAATTGCACCACTTAAACCCGTGACAACTAAGTCACAATATTAGCTGCACCATGGCTCCCCTTCATAAGTATTACAATATAAATGATGTAAAACATTTTTTGATTAAAAAAGTAATATTTTAATAATTAAGATTCATTTATATCCCTTAATAA
The DNA here is from genome assembly GCA_033002965.1 of Piper betle. Taxonomy (NCBI): domain Eukaryota; kingdom Viridiplantae; phylum Streptophyta; class Magnoliopsida; order Piperales; family Piperaceae; genus Piper; species Piper betle. The sequence goes on along the minus strand of JAURVB010002523.1, from coordinate 60,363 downwards.
TAAACAACAAACACCAAAAACAAAATGAACCAGATGTTCTTGTGTTCAGAGGTGAAAGGTTTAAGATTTCAGCAGATAGAATACATGATTGCCATCTATATATACCTTTTGCTTTAAGATAATGATATCATCATCTCCCACATCTTTTTGAGGTGGAATAGCAACAATACCCCTTTTTAATTGCTCAAGCTCCTCCTTCAAAATTCGGATTTCATGCTGGTATTTCTTGATTAAAGATTTCTCATCAAGTATCTACAATGAAAAATAGTAACCCAGAATCATAACTCTGTAGCAACCAAAGAAAATTTCTAATGTATAGAACATACTTTATTTCGGGATGCTTGAATCTCGATATGTTTAGCACGATGAGCAAATTTCAAGGTATTGTGTGTCTCTTCAGAATTACTTGAAGATGGGGTAACCGTACAGATGAGCTGAAGACACCATCAAAATTAGAGATTTGGTAAATATAGCATATAAAATTTAAATTTTGAACTGTATACCATGTAGGTAGCAAATTGGAGAATAAAATGAAGCATTGCATCCCTTAAAATGTATAAGGAAAGATGAACTCACAGAGACACGGCCATGGCCACTTAATGATGATTGAAGTAGCCTGCTGAGTTTAGAATCTCTATATGGTATATGAGAAGCTTTCCCATCGGTTAACTTTGCAATGACCTGCAAAATATCAGCATGCATAGGAATAATACAAGCAAAAACCTAATAGCAAACAGTAAAATTTCGGCTAACTGCTGACAAATAAATATGCACACTGGAGTTCCTTTTTCACTATAAATCAGAGGATGGTGTTATTTGATGTTATAGCTTCATTTAAATATGATATTCAGACAAAGATGACTAATTCTCCACCCATTCAATATTTAAAACTTAGTAATGACTACAATATCTAGTCCCAGAAAGGGAAAGCTGCCTCAGTTTTCTTCACCATATTATTATATATAAAAAACAGTGAGATAAAAAACATAAAACTAATTTTATTGCTAAATTCAGTGAATCGATTAAAGTAATTATCCAAAGCTTTAAAGTTCAACCTTTACATTTTGCTAACATCGGGAGAAGAAAAGATCCATTGAAAAGTTAAAAATATACTAGTTTTTCAATGACTTGAGCCAGTACAGGAGCCATTATAAGAATACACTCAACATATAGTTAGCATATACAAATGAAAGAAGAATTGTTGGAGGAATTTCAACCTCTGACAGATTTTCAGTAAAAGTTTACATTTAATAACATAGGAAAAGAGGTATAAAATAAGAGATACATAATGGCCTTACAGTTCCAAGGGTTAGCAGACTTTTGTTGATGTAAGATCCCTCCTTTCTTCGAACACCAGTTGTTTCAGCCTTTGAGCTCTCAGAACCTGCCAAATCGATGAGGTTCTGCAGGTATAAGTAGAATACCACCACAAATAAGAAACCGGCATAACCCGTATTTTGACAAGGAATTTAACAAATTCATATAGATAAAAGATAATCAAAGAAAAAGACAGGAAGCATATCCAATTACTAGTCCATCTTGACATTAAATAGTTGATCCAAATTTTGCAACTTAAATTGGCAATAAAGGTAATATATCTTACCAATTGAGACAAGTTAACAGCTTCTCCATGAGAATTATCACAAGGGCTACTCTCTATGGTCTGTAAACAATATATCCAAGGGACAAAAGAGTTCAAAAAAAGACGTTAGAAATAGGTGCATTTCGTCATTATAAGACAAACTAATTATCTTTATGCTTCAAAATGAAAATCAAATAAAATAACTAAAATTCAAGTTGCAAAAAGGTAGGCGATTGTTCTCAAGGCACCATCAGCATCATGAAATAATACAAGCAAATACGGTGTGGTGTTGACACTTTTATGTGCACATAACAATCACATGGACTTGAAATGTCTAACCTTAAACTAAATTCTTTAATTCAAGTGTGCAACCAAGTGCCCAAGTTCCACACAGGCGTGATAAAATCAAACTCCATGTCACATAAATGAAGAAATAAGGTCCATGTCCTCAACCACAGTTACTTGGGGCACGATAGACGATGATGACAAAGATGATGTAAAGACAAAATATTTGCATGACAATTTATGTTAAATAAATTAACAAAAAGTCATGTTAAAAATTAAATGAATTTCTTTTTTACTAGTTCTCTAATTAAAATGACTTCAGTAATGTCAGCCATATTCTCATAAAACCCATCCCCTTAAACTTGAATAAGCATAACATGACTACAATGTTGGATCTTCTGTCTTCATCATGTTTTTCTTGGAAAAAGGTTCATTTAAGTAACCATATAAAAAACTTGGCAATCAGTTTTTAGACTAATTGATTTTTTCCTTTAATTGACTGCAAGATCTTTATATATGATCATGACTTCTCAAACTCAACAAAATCTTATATTCGAGTAATAAAGGAAGAAAAGAATCAAGCAAATTAACAACATACCAATGTGAATATTGTATGGCTTCTGCTGCTGAGCAGATTGAAATTGTTTGATCCCACGTGTCTATGAGCTGTCAGTATGTAAAGATTTTTTACCAAGTTGGAAGTCGAAATTGTACAAATCAATTGACACTCCCACATAAAAATAGAGACAGTGTGTTTAAGGATCATTCTAAAATAAAATGATCTTAAATCATGCACAGGCATCATAAAAGAAAAATATGTACATACCAATAAATGCTTAGGTCTGTAGATAAAGTTTATTCTCATGGCACAACTGCCTAATAGTAGTCATAAAAGCAACATATAGCATCTACATATTTTGTATGTCTATTCATAAGTCCACACGCAGATATGGTAGCCCACACTAATTCAAAATTTCCTTAAAAGAGTTACTTTAAAATTTTGAAATGGTGTCAAGGAGTGAAAAATGTTTTACCTTCACCAGCAGCTATAAGGGACAATGCGTGAGCTGGTGACAACACAATCTCTTCTTTTATGCCTTCAACAAATGTCCCCTGCTAGCACTACAAGTTATTGAAGAGCTAGAACAAAGGATGGAGGAACATACTTTATATACTTTATTATAAAGTCTAATTTTATCTGGATTCCCAATAAAAAATTCTTTCCATATTGGGGGGATTTCTTATAACTATCCTTTTATTTCAAGGGCAAATAGGTAGTCACTTATGTTTTAATTTCCTTGAGTTAAACAAATCTTCTTTTTCTTTTCTATTTGCTTGTTTTATGTATACTCTATGTCACTCTACTCTGCCAGTAAACTGAATCTGAATAGAAAGATGCATTCAGCACCAATTTTCACAAAAATCATACCCAGTACAACAAATCATAATTAAAGAAAGATCAAAAAACAAGGAAAAGAATAAATCAAAACCAGTTTCTTCAATTGAAACAAGTCTATTTAGCACATACACAAAGAATGCACAATCAATTCTTAGGACTGAACATGTTCAAAAAACAAAAATAGAACAACCTAAGATCTGGCAAAAAAAATTTTTTAAGTGACAGTCTTACTAATTTCAACCTAATGTTTTGAATCTTTTAACTTTTAGGGTCATAACAAATTTCCAATAACGAATGTTTCAAATAAGCTGAATCAACGACCAGCAAACCTCACTGACATGGGCAAGTCCAATTTCTGACACCTTTCCACCACCATGGCCAAAATAAACTCTTCAAATTGAAAATTTCATAATGATGAAACTATTTAAGTAAAATAGTTTTCAAATAAATAATTCTCACTGACGCCAAAAGAAGAAAAAATGAACACTATAGCTTATAACTCATCCACTAGAGGCCAGATAACCTAGCTAGCAACCTTTAAAGCTTGTACACCAGACAATATATTGGATAGAGTTTTACTAGCGCACCTGAAGATCTTCTCTAATTTTCAGATTTTGGCTGCTAGGATTGAGCAAATCATTGACCACCTGAACAAACCAAGAAAATAAAAAAAGAGATAAATTTATCCCAACACACCCATAAATCACATTTGCCATCTATTCATAATGTGCATGAAGAAGTATCTCGGAAAACAACTTCTAGACTGTGATAACTCAGAAGATCACAATTATCAAAGGATTTAAACACTAGCAAGCGCAAAATAATTCAGCACTTCAGAACACCTCTTGGCAACCAACTAAAGTAAAAAATAATAGATGATGAGACTGTGAGGCTGATATATAAAAACTTTGACAAAAATAATAAATAAAGATATCTTATGGGAAATATATTTTGAAAGTATTCCTTTATGTAAGATCAAGTCAAAATGCATCACATGAAGAAATGCTTCATTTAATGAACTCACCTCATTGTAAATCTCCAGATATGAGACTCGAAGGAGGAACTCCCTACTTGGTGTCTGGAAAATAGAGATTCTAAATCTGAAGGAGCCCTAAAATTTAAACCTTTACACGAAAACGATCACTAGTACCTCTTGTATGATGCTAAAAGCATCCTTCACAGCCAATGGGATAATCCCAGGCGACCTCTGATCTCCCTACCAATATGCAGCACTGACATCAATATACTAAAAGCAATAACAGAAGTAAGTAAATTTCATGTTTAACCATGAGAAACCATAAATTAAGGACAATAGAAGAACACCACGTGATGTTGCTATGTATGACAAAAAATAGGTTGCAGCACAGAACATAAGGCATTCTTTTTGTTTTAGACATTCAAACTGTAGCTAAATGACTAAATCAGGTGCGACTGAGTTTTGATGATAAGCAATGTTAAGCAATTACAAAATGTGTCAAAACCCGTGGTTGCAGATATCTTCTTTTCTATGAAGCTTAAAGAGTAAGTGAATTTTCAGACACATTAAACTAAGAACAGCCAGCCGATATGACTCAGCAAGTACAATTGCTTGGTCACAATATGCATCTTCAACTAAGCTAAGCTAGAAAAGAAGCAGACGACTCAGTATATTTAAACTTGATCAAAATTAAAATGACTCTCAAAATTAAAAAATCACACTTCCAATTTGAGCCAGAAAGTAAAATGAAAAAGAGAACTTTTCAAGGAAAAAGAAAACAATGTTAGTAAAGGATCTCACATGCATGGTGTGTGTCTTTCCACTACTTGTCACACCATAAGCAAAGATTGTTCCTGCAATAAGTACACAAAATGATTATTACATTTTTCAACTTTGTAAATCCAATAAATAGAATTCAACAACATGATAATCATTATCGTGCACACTGATCAGTCAAACATCTAAAAGAGTTAAATTTTCATACACGAATAATAAAAAAGATACTAGGGTTCCAAGGACATGCCTAGATATCACCAACATAAGTTTTTAACTTTGCAATATAAGTTTCTAACTTCGTTTCAAACGTATCTCAATTTATTTCACAAAATCACAAGGATATTTCAGAAAAAACACAGCAAGATTCAGAATTTGCTTCTTCATCTTCTTCCACCTAATACCCAAAGGGTGTTGGGGGGCATGGATCCTAAACAAGGATTCATGTGATTATAAATGTCAACATTTTTTATGGCTGGATGCCCTTGTTGACGCCAACACTCCTCCTTTGTGTAGGTGTGGGACCAGCAGTGCACATCCACTGGCAAAAGATTCAAAAGCTTGAAAAAAATAAAAAAACAAAATAAAATAAAAAGCCCCGGTTGACGCCAGAGGTAACAACTACTGTTTTTGCCTATCACTTATTTACCGATTATCTATGTACAATTTTTTACAAAGCTGCAGCTTTAACTATCATGGCCTTTCCAGCTGAAGAACAGAAGCCCTTCCAATTTTAAGTTTTTACAGGATAAGCAGAACTTTTCCAAAGGATTTTGCAAGAACTTGAAGACAACCTGTTATCATCCTTCAAAATTAACTAATTAACGAGACCCTGAACTTAACATGCCAGCACATTAGTTGTCTGTCCAAAATATCACGAATTTCTTTGAAACAGACAAAAATAGCAGTTCCATCATCCAGATGGCAGTGAAGAGAAATAGATGCAGAATCTGCCAAATAACTTACACAAAAAACTTCAAATGAAACCATGCTCAGTTATGAACCTCACAAATGACAAGGCCATACCATTGACACCTTCCATGGCACCGCTAACTACATGCTGAGCAGCCACGTCATATACATGCCTAGTTGTGGTCGTCGGTCCAAACACTCGATCTAGAATTGAACAAATAAAGATCTTAATTAATGCCACAGAAATTTTCTAAAACTGATTTTCATGTACATAAACTTCTATTTGAACCTATTTTAGACAACATTTCCATGGGATATCTCAGAAGTGAGAATCACAATTATAATGCATATTAAGTTATTTTTCTAATAAAATACTTGTAGACATCACTTCCGCAGGCAAAAATTGCTACGATATTCTCAACCAGTGAATGAACCCTACTATTATTCAAATTAGCAGAAAATTAAAATGCAAAAGAATGCGAAAAATATTGATGCAGGACAACAATGTTCGAGTGAATGAAATCAAGAATGCAAACAGACTGTACCGTATGCATACGCAATTGACGGATTGTGCTCATTCCTTACGATTGTATCACCATCCGCATACCATGCCAATTCATCTCCTTGCCGGATCTCCCTAGGACTAAAATAAATTTTAAAACGAAACCAAATTCCATCAGCAATACATAGGCTGTTTGCACAACACACACTCGAAGAAGACAGACGACGAACGAGGAAAGCAAAACCTGAGCGGACGAAAACGGACAGTAACGGTGACATTCTCCTTCAACCTATCCAAATTGGAGGGCACATTCTCGGCGTAGGAGAGGTGGGAGTGGCTCCGCGCGGACGACGACACGGGCGAGTGGTGGTTCTCATAAACAACCTCGGGAATGTGCCTCGACCTGGACGACGAGGTGTTCGACGACGACGACGGCGAGTTCCCGGCCGCGGTCGCCGCTGCCGCCAATGTCTGCGACTTGGGCGTCGCCCTCGACGCCATCAACCTTCCCTACAGCTCCTTCAACAACAACCCCGGCATCCCACATTCACCGACACCTCCTACAACTCCTAAAAACCAACACAAACATCAGAACGAAATCCACAAAAATCAGAAAACACAAACGATCTTGTGTCTTTTTTTGCTTCTTCTTTAAAAGATGCGCCAGAAAAACAAGATTTACGAGAGCGATCGAGCGGCATTGTTGCGTGCGATCGAATGGACAGTCATGGAAAAAATGAAGGGTCCTCTATTAGGGTTTTGTTGGTTGCGTTGGAAGGGATGGCAGGAGCGAAAAGGTTGCCGCATTTTACTTTTGGATTTGGGGAGGTTGCATTAAAAGGGTGGACTAATTGGGATTTAGAGGAAGAGGGAACAGCTCTTGCTAACACAACCCATTTATTTGTTTATATATATATCCAATGCCCTCTAGTTTTATTGCCCATGGCCCCCACCTTGCGACCCAGCCTGACCCACCCGCTTTCCCTATCCTACAACCTGCCCCACTCGATCCCATCGCTCGCCACCGCCCGATCCCATTGCTTGCCGCCACCGCCCAACCCGACCAAAGCCGCCCACCACCTTGCCGTAGCTCCCTCGGCACGACCCTGCCCCTCCCGACCCCGCCCTGCCGCCCCACGACCGACCACCCTCACCACGGCCCTCGCCCACGTCCTCTATCGCGGCCCCCCAAGCCGGGCGCGCTTGGGGAGCCGCAGCGAAGGACGGCAGGCGCAGCAGAAGCTGAGGTGGCTTGGGGGGCCGCGACAGAGGGGCGGGTGAGGCTGTGGCGAGGGTGGTCGGTTGCAGGGCGGCTTGGTGGTCGGTCACGAGGCGGTAGGTGGTGGTCGAGAGGGCAAGTCGTGCCCGGGGAGCCCCGGCAGGGTGGTGGGCGGCTTCGGTCACAGTGGGGGCTCAGTCGTGCAATGACGGGTGGGGTCGGGCAAGCGAGAGGCCCAGTCGGGTGGGTCTGGCAGGTCCGGCTAGTCGCAGGGTGGGGTCAGTAGACTTGAGGACTATGGCCCGTTGAATTCTTTATCTAACGGCCCACAGGCCGTGTATTGCAAAAAAGTTGTAACATATTGCAGCCTTTATACATATATATATATATATATATATATATATATATATATATATATATATATAAGCTATTTAAAGGGGAGCTTTTTTGGCTTTTGTTTTTGTTTTTTGTGTTTTCAACACATTTTTCCTTACTTCTGTGTTTTTGGCCAGCTATTGGTTCCGGGAGGGGGAGGGAAGATGGAGACGACAAATGAGCCCAAATCTAACCTATCCCCTGCCCCCTCTGATTATATGCCACCGCGTGGATATCTGTACAGGGTTTGCCAATTTCAGGCACCGCTTGGAAGGTTGGTTTCTTTTTCCCGAAAATATATATTTCACTCAAAAAAAATAAATTTCGCAAATATAGAAAGTTATATGACTTTGAGATTATATAACCCTAAAAAAAATGATATCTTAGGGACATCTACCTTCTACTTTGAAAACGTGCTGCGTTTTTTTAGCACTACCTTAATTATAAAATTTTAAATTAATAAATTATCTTGAAAAATAATAATAAATATTTTGATAAAAATAATTTTTTAAAATAATGCCCTCCCATTATAAGATTTTTTTAACTAATTAAATTACAACTGAGCAGATAATGAAAAAAAATTTCATCATTATTATAATATGATAAAAACAACAGAGGAACGTCTCTTATCTCTTTTTTTATTTATATTTAATATGCTTATTTATATACAGTGACTGTGTATTGCGTGGGAGTCTAAACTAGCTGATATTAGTTAGATGAGTATTAATACCATCTAGAGGAACTTTTGAAATATATATATATATATATATATATATATATATATATATAGTTATTAAGACAGGTAACATCGTTGATTCTATAGTTATATTTTTAAAAGATAATTTAAGATATTAATTGTAGAAAAATTAATATCAATCATGGCAGATATTCTTACATTATTTCAAGTGCTATTAACCATTAAATTGCGACGACAGTTAGATGATATGAATAATTTTGTTGCATTAAAAAAATATAGTCTTGATGGATGGATAGATCTATTTTAGGTGGTATGGATATATTATTAATTTAAGTAACTTTATTACTTCTATAATAATAATAATAATCAGGAACAAAACATGTATATATACGCATGTATGAACATCAAGAAATAACAAACAAAATAATAGTTTATAAAAAATCCATATCCATGTAAGCAAGTTCAATCTAATAAAAAACTATTTTTTCTTCTATGCCATTCATTAGCAATTATTATTTTTTAAGTTGAATGAATATATAAAATATTATTCTCGGCCAAAGGCGTCAAGCAGAATCCTTGAGTTTCCAATACTCTTAGTCTCTTACTTCTATTATAGTTTCTAATTTTTTCATTAAAAAAACTGGAGTGAAGTGGTTACGACAGATAACGCACAAATTAATCGCAATGATTCTTGCAATAATGCTCCCGCAATCTTTTGGGGGGAAAAATAATGTCTAAACGAATCCACATCCAAACCAAATCAATAGCTTTGTTAGAAGAAAACCGATTACTTTCGTACCTTTTGGCGTTGTTATCACAGAAGTAAAGGCTATCCCCGTTTTGTATGCAAGACGAAATAATATCATGATTTTTTGTCCTCCGCAAATAATATAAGGATCTGCAGCACGACCAAACACAAAAAGCTTTGTTGGCTAGCAAGAACGAAAGCGAAATATGTATGACACAATGAAAGCAACTTGAGTTACTAATATTTTACGCAAAGTAATGCCCCTTCTCTATCTATGTAAAAAAGAAAAACAAAAGAAAGTAGGTTGGGGTGGCAGGCTTCCTCTTTCCGGATCAAACTTTTAATATATGAGCCCACGAGGGGGAATGTTTTCCTTAACTCATACATAGACTTTATATTCATTTTTTTAATTTCCAACAAAGCGACATTAAATTCCCCTTTCTTTAACAGAGCAAATTGACATTATATTCCTTGCTATGTTGGAAAATACGGTTATATAGATTACAGACCCAATCTTATAACAGAGCAAATTGACATTATATGTTTCTTCTGTGTTCTACATCGAATTAGTCCGTCAATTTTGGCAAGAGGTCCTTCGCGGAACTCAACTTATTAATGATCTATATAATTAGGTGCAACTTTTTCATCTCGAAACCATAGTTTCCCGTTGCGTGGAAACGTCATTTAGAAGCCGAACCATTGACTTGCATCAGTATTCAGTGGTCACATATCATAATTATAATAATTATTTTAGTTAGTCCTTGCTCCTATCTTATCATTTTTTTCTTATCTTGTCCCTTTAAAAAAGGTGCATGTGTGGATGTTTGTTGAGAACCATAAGACTCGTTATCTCGTATTTGGGCCCAAATATTGGTGGATCTAACTACCTAAAATCGAAAATAGTGAACTGTCAAATTGGGCTCCAAGTACGATATATACACCCTTGATTATGGCACTGGGCTGTTGCAGGATGAAATTCACAACCGCCGAATTGCAAGACAACCTGAAAATTTTGTACATTCAATTTGGAGTGATAAATTTATTCATTCAATTCAAAGATGTAGGATTCCAATTATTACAAGCCATTGTTCATTCAATTGAGGACTATTTATTCACAGGGGAGTCCAGAGTCCAGCTCCATACATCAGACTTCATTAGAAGTAGAGGGAGAAAGTGGAGACATTTCTTTCTTAAAGACTTCCTCTTTCAAATGAAAAAATTTCATAGTAAGATCATCATGAATTAATATTGGAGTCCAGTGGACAGTAACCGACGCTCGTCGTTGCCTCTTCATTTAATCGTGTAACTTTCATCTCCATATGTATCATGAAAGTTGAAACCAACTACACTGACAGCAACCAAGCATAGACATCAATATATATACACAAGAACATGTCCGCTCAATAATTGTTCAGGTTTATGATATCCGGTGTTACAATCAAAAGCAGATGCTCGTACTGGATTAATTTATCTCAACTATGACCATTATAATTTATATAAGGGAAATTAAATTGGACGGCATTTATTCGCCGGAGGTTTGCCATTTGACAATATTCCCTCTATATTTTGTTACCACCTCTTCACTCAAATAAGTAAATAATATTCTCGTTTTTATTTTTCAACATTACTTTTGTGTTATATATAATGATGATCAAATTAATTATAACATATAGGAATGAACATAAATCGACGAAAACCTAAAACTGAACCAAAATCAAACAAATTAATGATCACTTTTGTATAAATTGCTAGAGGCTGCAAACCGAAATGTATATTGATTATATATATTCCCGTTCAGCACTGTAGAATCGGACCAAACCAAATTAATAGAAATAAAAGAAATATTTAATATATATATATATAATAAATTTCATATTTTACATCAATTATCATGAGAGTATAATAGTTTATGGTGAATTTTTATTTGTTTAACATGATTATACATTAAAATTATTTATGAAATAGTTATATTTATTAAAATAATGATATATATTTCGATTAAATAACTTATAATATAATTCAACTATTCAATTATCAAACTTACCAAATCAAAATATGTCAATTCAATTTGTTCGATTTTGAAGGCGTCTGATGTAACTCGATTAATTTGGTTTCGTCGTTTAAACGAATGCTTACCAATTATTAATACGCCATTCATTGGTCTAACATATACCTATATTTTCTAAAAGGTAAAACAATCCCATGCTATTTATCTCTTTAATTCACGAAGAAAGACAAATAAATTTATAAAGAAATGCACTCTTTGTACGGTTCAAAGACCGCTCTTTACGTGGAAGTGCGTTGTATCGCAATTAATTGCAGAAACACGAGAGTGCTATATTGCAGGAAACTTGACGCAAGCAACTCACTACCACTTGCAGACTTGTACCTAATGCATTGAAGCGGCAGCCGGTGGCATGTAGCGCTGGCAATTGGAATAGTGTGCCTAACAGGTGGGGTCTAATCATGTGAAATACTTCTTCTACAAAGAGCTCTGCAAGTCAAAAGACTACGTTTTAGAATGTAGCAACGAATTGGGACCAAGATAGTAAGGAATATATAGGAATAGTAGTTGCCGAGATGTAACTAATATATATATATAGCAAGAGATGGCAAGGGGGGCAAGCCACACCTGACGCGGTAGAGGGAATTATTTACGAGAGGCAACATCCCTGGCCTACCCCATCGGGCTAATGAAGCAAAGTCATACAACCTTTGAGGATGTTTGCTCCTGCTCGTTATTGATTATGTATGTGCTATACATGGCCTCCATGCTTCACAGAAAACGGTCAAATTAGTTAAAAGCAAAAGCACCCCCATGTGCCTTCTTTAATATTGTTCCATGCACAGTAAACATGCATCCGGTTCTCATAATCTTTTTTACGTAATTTTACAACACGTAATAAAATTTATATGCATCAAAGCTTCATTATATTATTGGATACATGTGTAAATAAATGGGTACACGCGTCCGTCTAGATAGCTAGTTGTGAACTGATTTTAATTAACTATATATATATATTGCAATATATATGCGTCTCCATCTTTAGTTATTGATCGGAAGGAAAATTGTGATAAGATGATAGCGGAAACAGTCATGGATGCGTCTTTTCATGGCATGGACATGTCAAAGCTGAAAAGAAAAACTCAAGTACCACTAGCAACCTCTTTCCCACTCCGGTGGGTGAGATGTAGCCGTCAGGAAATTGAGCTTTCTCCGAGTTTAATCCCCCGCCTAATCCAGCATAAATGGAGATGTATCCCAATTCCAGAAACGAATGATGATCTCGATCCAGCTCTTCATCTTGTTTGCCTCATGCTCAAAGGCGCGGCAGTACACAAGCTGCTTTCCCGTGGTCCACTGTTCAGTGTGACGTCAAAATCAAACTTAATTCGATGAGGTTTTCTGGTAAAGTAGACATATATAGTTGCTTAACAGCAAGCTAGGGAGAGCGATCTGTGATCTAAATCAGACAATGGCCATAAAGAAACGTGGGGAGGGAAGGAAGGAATGTGTAGACAAGCAGGGGCTAATGCAACAAAAAGAGACAAACCCAGCATCATGACCAGTAATAAAAGCAAGCACCAATTCAAGTAACATAGACTAAGGAGAGGGGAGGGGATAGCTAAGAGAGAATCGAAAGCTTCAAAGATGCTCTTCCCATGACGAATGTGTCGTATGAAAAGAACCTTTCACCTTTAATCCTGCCCTCTCAAAAGGCACGGCTGTGGTCCCAAGTTGTTTGGTTCCGAGTTCCAACAACATGTACCACCGCCCACACACGGACCCCATCATGCCTTTAAGATGTGGACCTCTCGACGTTGAATCCAGTATCGCATGAAACCATCCACTTCACTCCTGGCCATGCCCGCCTGCCCCACCCTTCCCCCTCCTTTGGCCCGTCTCCCCCTGCCCGTTGCATCATACAAATCGAAATATCTCCGCTTGTCCCTCGTCCTCCTAGCTCGCACCTAGTTCACACATATGGTAATTATTTATATCATTACAGTACCCAACCCATGGCCATTAATTATCTATCCCTAAACAATTAGTAATTTAATTACTCCGCGTACTTCTAACTATCTAACAAATTTGTCAATGTGTGTACCTATACCTGAATTATAATAATTAATATGTATAGTTCATCATTATATATATATGCACCTATGTATGTTTTAGCGCGCGCGCTCGATATGTACCATATGAAGTGCGTAAGCCCCGGGCGGGCACTTCATTCAAAAGGCGACGTACACACCATAGCCAGTGGCAAGCTGGTAGGACATGAGTATGAGTTTGACGATCAAGCTAGCTAGCTGGGGCAACATCGCCTTCACGCCACCTAATGTAAGTGGCGATGAAAAGTGGACACAGATCATCAGACCGTTGAGCGAAGAGACGGCGACGTTCCTCCTCTTCCTTCTTCGCATTCCCACAAACAAAAGATGGACAAGTAAATGGAGAAAGGGAATAGGCTACTTGTCAATACAGTTGTGGCAGCTACAATGTGCGGTGTAAAGAAGTTAAGAAGCCGATTCTTGGGTTTGGAGGTAACAACAGTGACCACATCGACGATGGTCCCCGGGGTGGAGGGGGTTTATGTCCTTTACTCTCGTTGGCCTTAGCCTTGTGTACATAGGGAGTGGCTGTTAATGGTAAAGTTAAATTACATGATTGAAAGGGGGTTCACAGAGGAGGGAGGTAGGTGCCGAGAGGGAAACCGAAGTACTTTAAAGATAACCAAACTAGTACTCGATGTCACCCCAGGTCGAAAGGGAGCAGTGGTTGTAGATGAGGCTTTGAGAAGGGGAAGAGGGAAGGACAATGACGGGTCTCTGGACGGTAGGGGAAGGAATTATTGAGATGTCTACGGCTAAGGTGGGAGAATAATTGCAAAACAGGTCAAGCATGGACGAATAAAGCTAGCAGCGTGTCATATGGTATATATTGAGCAGTCTGATGCATTTCAAAGAACCCCGTGTAAATCATTTCGTTTCTACATTAGCTTGATCCCATGTAGGAAGCATGCAGCTCCAGCGCAACAAAAGTTGCAGAAAGCTTTAAGAAGTTGATGGGATATTGCTATAATATTGTATTATATATATATACAAACCACGTACACCAATTTACCTGTCTTCCAAGTGTGATAGGCCTTCGGCATAGGATGATATAAAAGAGGAAAGGCCCATGAAATGGAAGCAGAGGAGATTAACACACAAGAACAAAAGCAGACGGAGGGCATTATGTCATCGTCTCTTGGGTAAATGACAAGCATGTCCTTTTCGGTTATGTGAAATAACTGCCCTCTGATCAAGCATGCATACATTCTTGAATACAGATGCATGTGCACAGAGATGATCGAGATGGTTGGTTCAGTGCCACTTCGTCTACTCCTGTTTTTAGTCATTCGAACTTTGGATCTCTCCTTTCATTTCCTCTATAATCGTCGACAAATTAATTGATTTTTTTTCATTTACCGGACTATATATATATATATAGTGTACTCCTTGGCATCCCGCATGAATACCGGCTTAAACAGGCATCCATCTGAAAAATGGTCCAGCAAGCTCTTCGCTTATATTAACTCCTTGTAGTAAAACTAATTTTAGGCATGTTGTTGCCATGTGGGCTCTAACTTTAGTTAATGCCTACTCGTATTGACTAAGCACTGCAAACGTGTTCGCACTTCCCACTTGATTACAAATATTCTAGTTCCAATGTATCTACTCTTGAATATTAATTGTTAATGTTAGTGTTCTTCGTACTTGGGCCATGTTCTTAACTAACTCTAAATGGTTCACTCTTGGACATTGGCATATATTGAAGTCGGTTGTCTGCCTAAATTTTTTGCCTCTTTCTGGTACTATGTAAATACTAGCTAGCTGTATTTCTGAGAAGTTCAAGTGCAGCATATGGCATAATCTTCTGGAAATTAAATTGGAATAGCATATGACAAGATCATCTCCTGAAAAGAAGTTCAAAAAGTGCATGTTATTCATTGCATTCATTACTCATTGTTGATGTTAATACTAGCTTCACTCCACATAAATAAAGATTCTGAATCCTATGCGCATATATATGATTTATTTTTTATTATTGCTGCCCAACACCACATGATAAGAAAGGGAAAGGTGAAGCAGTTAGTTTTGAGCAATTAAAAGAAGAATTTGGTTGATATGAAAAAACCATGTAAAATTAATAAAGAAAAACTATAAGGGGTCAAATTTACCACAATTTATTATATAATCAATGTATTTGTTGTAGAATTTTACCACAAGTAGTATATATATCAAAAGTGATATAGATTTAATGCATTTTGTGCACAAAATAAAAATTTCCTCCTCCAAGTCATGGTCTTTCTATATATCAGAAAAAAATCATATTTTTTAAGAAATAAAAAAGAAAAGAAAAAACACAGGGGACTACTTGGAGAAAATATGATTATTTTGTAAACAAAAGAAATTATTATCTTGAATCTACACTATTGTTAACATATATTATATTGAAAATGTGCACGTATCATACTTTTTATTTTTTAGTGTCAAACAGGCGGCCCTTATGAGTTTAAACGATGCGTGATTTAATTGGGACTTTGAGAGTAGCAAATACTTAAAAGTTTCGCTAGCTGCAATTGAAGCATGACAGATGTCAAATTGTGCACATTTTGTACGTAAATATATATATATATATACATATTAATTTTAATTAAAAATAATATGGATTAAAAAACACTACAGCTAGAAAATGACAAAATTTTAGGGAAAAACCAAAATTTTAAATGAATTTTTGGAGATAAAAAAAGTGATTTATTAATGGAAAATGACTTTATTACACATGTATTTAGTATTAGTCTATACTTCAATTGATTTGGTTTCTAAATTCCATTTAAAAATTAATCATTTAATATTGTGTTGACAGTGCAAAATGCCGATGAAAATGTTGTGCTCATGTTATCTATATATGCATCATCATGTAAAAAAAAAGGAAACAAAATTGGCGAAAACATTGGAACATATATATATATGGGATGAGGCCATGAGGGAAGTAAAAAAGAACTTTTTATATAAGGGGAAAGCGTTGTTGTCATCGGGGTCAAGCGAACAGGAGGGCAAGATAAAAAGAAGAAAAACTATGTACTTGTTACCAGGGATGTGGTGTGATGGTTTGATCTTACCACAACTTCAACCACACCGCTCGTGCAGTTAGGCAGACATGATTTCAGGACCACTTGCACAATTACCATGCCACAGATATAAAGAAGCCAAGCGCTATAAAGAACCAACACCAACTAGTAGTACCTGAGAGAGAGAGGGGAAGAAGGAGAAGAGGAAGAAGAATAGCTAGATGGCAGACAAATAGAGAGAGAAGAGAAGGCCAAAGAGAGCGACGGGAGAGATACGTACAGACCCTCCATTGGATTTCCTCCCATCAGTATAGTTCCATCGCTTCCTCGTGGTGCTCTTGCTTGCCAGTCATGAATCACATTAGTGGCAACATTAGTGGTACTTGAACAATGATATCTCATTCCAAGCCTCATCACCTTTGAGTAGCATGTTTTTGTCAGACAGTTACACCCCCATATGTATTGTCCACTGCCCATGCATCAAAACCTTACCATGTAGGCCCCTTTCCGGACTATTCTCCCTCACAGAAACAGTGTAATACCGCCACCCAATTCATCTCTCAATTAACTCATCTCCCATGGCACCATATCAAGTTCAAGTTCAAGTTCTAGTTCTAGTTCAACCCCTAACTAGCTCCTCCTCCATCCTCATCTTAACCTGTGTGCTGCTCCTCCACCGTACATACATGGAGAAGTCCGAGAAGGATACGACTCAAGACTACATGAAAGTAGACTCCTTCTCCCAGCTCCCTTTTATGCGACCTGCACCGGCAAGGGAGAGGCATATCCGCCTCTTTGGGGTGGAGTTCGACCAAAAGGAGGCCGCCAACTCCGCCCACGGCCGCGCCAAGGATGAGGATGAGGACGCCAAGGGCGTCCACGCCGGGTCCACCTCTGCTGGCGGGGAGGAGAGCAGCAGGAAGTTCGAGTGCCACTACTGTTGCCGCAACTTCCCCACCTCCCAAGCCCTCGGCGGCCATCAGAACGCCCACAAGCGCGAGCGCCAACACGCCAAGCGCACCCACCTCCAAGCCGCCCTCGCTGGCGACGGCCTCCCGCCCTTCTCCGATCCTTCCACCGCCCACTTCTTCGTCAATTACCACTCCCCCACCTCCTTACGAGCCGGCGCTCGCTACGAGGCGTCTGCTCACTACCAGCCTTGGGTCGCATCCCACCACGCCGCCGCAGGCGGACGACTGTACATTGGCTCCGGCGCTGGGTCATTTTCGCAGCCCATCAACGGCAACCCTCTCCCAGGTCTGTGGAGAATCCCGGTCGTCCACCAGTCCCACCCAGCTTACAACCATGCCAGGGATGTCCGACTTTCGTCGACCTCGTCGGTGCTGCCACTATTTTCCGGCGGAGAAGAGCCCAAAACGGCTGCGGCCAACGGCGGCACCGGCGGTCCGTATGGGTACGAGTCGAATGTGACGACGTCGGCGCATGAACACGTGAGTTTGGATTTGCATCTGTAATTCACAGGTGGAGCTAGAACTTGCATCAAACTACTACATTATTATTCTTATATATCAATTTCAGAGTTTTTCCCCCGTTTCTCTCCTCTTGAATTGATTCCTCTTTCGTTTCTCTCCACTGCTTCTTTAATTTGTTGACTGGGGAAGGAGAGCAGATCAGTGGTTTATTATATGATGATACTTTATAAGAAATTTGCTAACCGAAGATTAGTTGGTATAAATGTTGCATCTCCTGAACTAATTATTTGGATGATATCTATGTACGTAGATACTGTGAACTGGTTCTGCTCTTGTACATTTTGTATCCATTCTCAATTCACGCATCTTGTACATTGCAGAACTATATAAAAAATACGGCCAATATGGAGAATGATTGCCTTAATTCTACTTTTGGGTATAAATATTTTTATAGGTGTTTTCATGCATGTTTACAAATTCAGAGAAAGTTTGCACGCATCAGCTAGTTCAAAATTTTGGTTTTTATTATGCATCTAATTCCCCGTCGTGCTGATTTAATTAGTCCTTTATAACATTTGCAAAGCTCAAACCTGATCAACAATTAAAATCGTGACCATTAGTTATTATGTTTTTTTCCAACATAATATTTATGTATGTTCACTACCATATGCATAGATCAGCTATATTGATTGAAAACACACAGTCCGAGATAGTTCTGTTCAATTAAAAATATTTTTTATTTTTCATGATTAGTGTCGATTATATATGTTCCTTTGCTCAAGAACTTTATGTTCTTAATTTTTTGTTTTTGAAGTTTTGCTCTAGAAAGTCACAAGATTCAGCGAGCTTTTTGGAAATAATTGATCTAAGCCAGTAAGCAATTTCTTAAGTATATTAATTCGTAGACCATTGGATAATTTCTACCTTCTCAAATCATGTACATTAATGAATCAATCCAATTGAAAGCGGCATGGAGTTTGAAAAATGTTTCAAGGTTTCTGAAGTTTTGCTTCTTTTGTTTTGTTTTTTTTTATAAGAGAAGCTTTACTTGTTGATTGTTTGCCTAGCCAGTATTGGAGAATCATAATATGTTTCCTAAATTACCTAATATATGCATTTCGATCAGTAGTTACTGTTCATTGAACCATCTCATCAATATGTACTATCATTTAAATTCGGTCTAGATATATCTAGCTAGGCTCGATCGAATCAAAACACTTTAAGGCTGAGTTGATCAGGCCAACAGTACTTGAGGCAAAAGCTTCTGCATATATATTATGCTTTCAGAAAAGAAAAAGAGTTTCTGCATATAGAATTACAATGGGCATCGTAAAAGCATACAATATGATAGCCAAATGCCATTTAAAATACTGTTAGCAGGTTGACCTACCTTTCCTATAGTATGAATATTTATGTTCATTACTGCTATGTTTTTCTAAATAATTAGTTCTATGCAGTAATGCATGCTAAACGAGTCGCCGGGCTTGGTGTGCAGTGTGTTAATCTCATGAGATCAGCAAACTTTAATTGTCTTGTGAGGAAGCATGCATTAAATCTCTAAAAGCTTGCAATGCATGAATTAGTCTTTTTCTGTAAGTTTAAGTTGGTTTAGAGGAATACACTAGCTAGTCATGAGCAAACTAATTATAATATTGTAAGAGTTCATAATTCATGTATGATGTTCAAGAAAGAGCTGGCTAGGGATTCCCATATTTATTACATTTGGGTTATGAAGTTCAATTTGATTTTAGCATTTAAATTTTATATACTCAGCTCGTCTTAATCATGATCAGCCCATTTTTTTATTAACAAAAAATGAAGCCCATATGTACTACGAATTACCTATGGTTATGATACTACAGCAGAGATGGATCTACAAAAGGCAGCTTTGAGATAGAAACTAAACATATGACAATGCATTCATCGGTACTGCTCAGAGAAACTTTTCAGTGTACAACAGAAAAAAAGGTCGAAAGCTAATGCAAAGAGCAAGCATCAACCTGTAGCCAGACATTTGACAGATGAGTGGCAAAGTAAGCATTCCATCAACCTGTGGCCGGACATTTGACAGATGAGTAGCAGAGTGAGCATTCCATCAAGCTCATATAATAAAATAGATGACAGTATTATATATTCACAAACGTAATCATGTACTTAAATAATGCAATAATTAAGATCATGCGAAATGGTACCAATATGCAGAGAATGTAATTAATTAAGCTCATTTGGCATGTATAAAGTTTATTAATTGACGATCCTACAGGAGAATATTAATGTTGAGGATCGAGTTGAAATATTAATTAAGAGCACATTGTTTTCAGAACTATTATATACATATGAGATAATTAATCAAGCAATGCTGCTGGAAGGTCTACTTCATCAATGAACACATGGAAAAATGACAAACCTTTATTTCTCGGGACTTGTTACAGCCAGCACTTATTTGATTAATTTATATCTTTTAATTAAGGGTATTTAAAAATTTAGCCGTAATAATTATGCATTTAACAAAATATCTGTAGCCTACGTGTCAGGTGTTGTCCTCATTTCCTACAAATTTATAATAGGCGGTAGTTAGTGTCATATATAGCTAGTACCGAAGAAAGTTATACAATGTAGTATGTCTGAGGCCTGTACCTAAGTTATTCAATGCTTGAGGTCTTCACAATAAATGCAGCTCGATTTCTAGCTACTTGGCCATGTGTGTTTGCTATATCTGAATCCATTCATGATTCAGATCCCAAGGAAGCTATCTACTTGAACAATTACATGAGCAGTTTGCCCTATGTTTCCAAAGGATCATTAATTTTCTGTTAACCTAATATATACACTTTTGTCATATGTTGAGCTTGATCAATTAGAAGTTCAAATAGTGAATTAAGCAACCAATTACATGACCGAGTACACAATATATATAATTATTAATTAGAGCCAAAGAGTTTGTTTTTCACCGCGCTTAAGGAGGTGGTCGTCCTATGTCAAATTAATTATGACCAACTAATTCTTCTAATAGAGTGGTTGCAGCACTTGCCCAAGGAGTCAATAAAAAAAGACTGTTCTTCTCACTTTTCTCCATGACATATTTCATCGTGGAGAAAACATATAGATTTCTTTCTATATATGAATTATGAATCTCAATACGTGGAGAAAAATTAGTGGAGTGGAGAAAAGGAAAAAAATTTGAAAATTAATACACACACATATCTTTAAAATTTTCTAAATATAAAAATAAATCTAAAGTTTTTCTCCCTCTAAAAATTGGCGTGAAGATGACACGGAGAAAAGTACCTATTTATTTTCTCAAAGCGTGGAGAAAACCATTTTTTAGTAGGTGTTATAAAATAATTAATAGAATAATTTATTTCAAGGTAGTATATCTCTCGAGAAACTTTGTTTTAAAATCTTATCAGCCTAGGAAAACTTTGAAGGATTATAAGATACTTCCACATATTTTTTGTACAAAAATATATTTACAATTTTTGAAAATATAATGTATCAGCCCAACCCAAATGTAATTTAATAGACCTAAATTATTCATTCAAAAATAGTTAATCAAGTTAAAACTTATAAGTACATCTCCATTTATATGTTGGATCTTATCCTAATAGCTAGGTATTAAATAATTTGGAACTAATTTTTAGGTTATTTCATATAATACTAGTAAAAAATGACTATAAAATTTTAATAATGATGACTGTTATTTGACCTCAATTGAATAAATAAAAACCTGTGTATCAATAACTTTAGTCTAGGTGCTAACAGGTTTTAACGAGAAAATAATAATTGGTGAGGTTGTAAACGAATAATATCGAGTCAAGTTTTATTTTGTCATGTTCAACTTCTTGTCAAACGATTGTCACAAAAAAAGGGACAAGAAGAAGAGAAGAGGCTTGATGTCAAACTAGTTAACTCAAGGTTAATAAATACTCATATTATTTTGAGTTTGTGATATTCCTTAAATTAGTCATACATTAAATATTTATTAAAATAAGATTCAATATATAATGGAGATGTTCAATTTTACTTAATAAATTTTAGAAAAATAACTTAAGCCAATTAATTTGTACTTAAAAATTAAGTCATCACAAATGGAATTAAGTTATTACAAATGGTATTAAAGCCAACCTAGGGTTATATTGAATAGTACATTAGGCTAGATTGGGCATGAGTCAGGTCAGAGAAAATAATTTTGAATATAAAATTTTCTAAGTTAAGAGGATTTTTTATATCCTTAAATTAGTTTTACGTTCAATATTTACTTAATAAGATATAGGTATATGTGTATGATTTTTGCTTAAATTAATTAACTACTTCTAAATAAATACTTAGGCCTCTTAATTTGCTCTTGGACAAAGTCAAACTCAAACAACTTAAAATTACTTCTAAATTAAATAGCTTAGGCCTATTAATTTCCCCTTGGACAAAGTCAAACTCAAACAACTTAAAACTAATTCTAAATTAGTTTCCCCTAAATTAGTTTCACATTCAATATTTACCTAATAAAATACATGTATATGCCTATGATTTTTGCTTAAATTAATTAACTACTTCTAAATAAATGAGCATATTAATTTCCCCTTGGACAAATTCAAACTCAAACAACTTAAAACTTTGTTGGAACTTTTCAAACTTGATTACTTTTTCATAATCCATCTAGTTCCAAGTCAAACTGAAGTGAGCCTTCGGTAGCAAATAACTAGTTCGACAAAGTTCAAACACACTTTTTATGCCAAAGTTTTTCGATCCAAGGGGAAAAATGGTATGCATTTTTAAAACTTTACTAGATCTGATTAAATGGTAGATATATAATAAAATATTAAATCGATAAATTGAGTTGAGCCAAAAATTTTATAGACGTCAATTACATTGAACTAGAGCTTAAAGCTTGAGTTTCAAGCCCAGAGTTTTGAGTTAAGTCAGGCCAAATCATATTTGTGCTTAAGTTTTGTCCATAGTTCATCAAGGTGCCAATATTTTCAAGCCGAGTATTTATTTGATACCTAAAACAACACACAAGTTCAAGAAGCAACCTAGGTTAGTGTAATTGTATTCCTAATACCCTTGATTTGCCGTCCTCAACCTACTAAATATTACATTAGCAATAACAGTTCAATGTAACAGCCACACCTCATAAGCCAAAACTAATTAGAGCTCATCATTTACCTCATATATTCGCTGTCAGAACAATAAGCATTCAAATGGTGGACGTACCTTAAAAAATCGGAGAAATATATACGGCAGGCAAGCATTAGCATCAATTCTGAATTACATTTTGCCTTGTTATTTTAGGTTTTGACAAGCAATTTGATGTATCCTATGTTATCTTTCTCACAGCTCCGCAACAGTAGAACTTAAAACGGTAAAAGTTACAAGAGCAACTACCCAACAGGTTTTGATGTTTGTAACAATTCAGATGCAACATAGATTGGCGTATTCGGTGTTGTACAATTGAGACACGTCGAATCTCATGAGTAAATGCCGTCCCGGCCACCCAAAGACTTGAAGTGGGTACTATTGTGCGTTTTTCTCCATGCATATGTAAGGTGTCGGTAACTGCTCTAGCTTTTACAGAAGCCGTCCATAAGAGGTATCAAAGAAGCTGCTGAAAACCATGTATTGTACCTTCATCAAACTCATCTGCAAGCTGGTTTGCTTCTGTGCTCCTGCTCCGCCTTTCAGAGCTAGGATAAATAAGTGATGAATGGCCGTGATATGACACTGTCATCTCTACGAGTTTACCTTTAAGGACACATGTTGCCCTAAATTTGCCCGTTCATCGTATTTAAGACAAAATACATTTCAATTACATATTGAAGTTTTTTGAATATTTTCCCACAAAATTACACCTATCCTTGCCACTTGTGAAAAAAAGGGGGACTACTGTGGGTACTGTTGTCAAACCTAACCTGAATATTCAAATATATATTTATTTAACTTAAACCCAAACCCGATTAAGTAAACTAAAAAATGGACCAATAATAAATATATTTTATATATTTATATAAAAATACACAAAAATTTTAATGTTTTATAATCATTAATCTTATTGATAATTAAAATATTATATATTTTAAAAAATATTTGTATATAATCTAATATTATATAAAGAAAAAATTAAAATTAAAATTAAATATATATTTGGGTTTAGGTCCTTTGAGACCCAAACCCGAACCCGATCTAAAAAGATTATTAATAAAAAAATCAAATTTCTAAACCGAGACAGGTAAGTTTGGACCCAAATCTAATATTATTAAGTCGGATTAAATTAAGTACCTTGTTTACCCAAACCCATTGATAATTCTTACCGCGGGTAATGGCAACTGTGGCACGTCTGGGAGGGTTGCATTCTAACCAGACCTGGCCTGGGCTGCAACAGTCCAACCTGAGTAGAGCCTCATTACGTGCCGCAGGTGGTAATGTGCAAATTATTTTTTACAAGTGTATTTTCGTCAAAAATTATCTAAGAAGATAAAGTCTGTAATTTAAATGTGTTTTATCTCCAAAACGGTAAATCGTAAACTCGGCAGCCTTCCATATGTAAAAAGCATACCTTCAAGGGCATTCAATGTCACGCAATGGTAATCAGATATTGGCCCCCCAATAATTGAAAGGCCCTGACTTCGCATGGCTCAACGTCCCTGCAGCATTAGCCCAACAGCGGGAGAAATTCAGGTGATATATCATGTTGGGTTTGTTGGCTTCGCGAAAATTGTTTGCTCTACTTATATTGGCATCAATGAAGACATCATATGGACCACCATATCACTTTGGTGATTTTGGCTTCAATTTTTTAATTTGGGTTGATTTGGTCCTTTGTTTATTTATTTTTTGACAAGCCTTCAATTATTTGGTCATACTTGTGTTTGACAATTATGGAGCAACCACTCGTATGTGCACCAATTTAAGTACCCTCTGTCCAACCCAGTAAAAGTCACAGTTTCCGTGTTTCTTTGACCTGTGCTCTCTATTTCTTGTCTGATTTTTAAAAAATCAGTGATTTCAAATAGCTGAGAAGGCTGGTTTTACTTTGATAAAATAGTAGATATGCTGATTAGCGAAAAAGATTTAATTCAACAATTTTTTTGTAAAAGCTCCGATATTCCATTACCCTTGTAATTACAGATGCATCATAGACTTTATCTCTATTAAAGTTGGACTTCATGATCTCAACAAAAAATGGCACAACCAATCTTTGTGATTGATCAATCGTCGAAATTGTACTTATCCCCCACATACTCACATTCACCAATCGGATGCTCGCCTCCGTAACACGAAAACATGCTCGTGTTCCTGTACTGTTTGAACAACCACAATGATTGTGGGAACATCGAGTTTGGCCATTGCTTGCCTGTCGAACATTTCAAGGTGGGAGGAGGAAGGATGCCAGAGCAGTATCAAGGGGGCTCAAAACTTTTTTGGGGAAAACTTGGCTCAATTTAAGCTGCTTGTATACACAACTATAACAACTACAAAACATAAAGGATCAACAACTTAGACCCAAAAAATATTGCTATAAAATTCTGTACATTCAAAAAACCAAGCGGAGAAAGGGATACTCAAAACGCAAAACATTACAAAAGTATAATGCAAATAACTCAGGTACATAAATATCAGTAAAGAGTTCCCACCATTTGACTTCAATGAAACTAAAAGCAATGTGATGGGGAAATAAAGTGTTATCTTAAAGGGTAATAGAACTAGATAGAAACCCAATAAATTAGGAGAGGGAGAGAGACCTACAATTCGTGAAGAATTTTCGAGAGATAAAAAAATAAGACTTAGAATCCACCAAAACTTCATATTTTCATTTGTTAAAATCTAATGTTTACAATGATAGAAAACTTGTATATATAACTAATGAAAATATCAAACAAAAATGACGAAAATTACAAAAAAAACCCTCTAAAATATGAAAATTATATAAAACTCCCTAAACATCATCAAATTAATAAATAGAAAATCACTTATTAAAATAATTTTAATATAACTCAAATTTATCCTACACCCGTTCTCCTCATCCTCGCCCTGTAAGACAAAGTCCTCGAATCAAGGGATAAATCATAAAATAATAAATGAACACTATTTATAATGTTGAATGAAGGAATTGTACTCCTATAATCTAATGTAGCAAGTGACATTGAAACGTGTACGCAAGGTTGGTGTTGTACGGTAAAGTTACAACCCATAGACAATCTATTCATCCAATCAATCTAAAACATACATATTTATAATTGAAGAATAATCTTCCAAATTTCAATTTCAGATGTCAATCAAATCAGGTGGAGCATATGGATCTTCGTACGTAGGAAACTGTCTATATGACACATCAATATCTAATTTTCCAAGTTGCGAAGGTAATGAAGATTCATCAACTAATTCATATGGCTTATTCATTGTAGGCATAGATTTAGAATCCACTGAATCAAAAAGAACAACGTCAATAGAATGAGGTGATGATTTTGTAGTCATAGACTTGCAAGCTTATGCAGTATTCAATTCAATGTCAATGATATTACTCTCACTAGAATCAATTGTAACAAAATCAAGTGGTTGCTTTCCCGATTTAGCACACTCTTCACAAAGCTCATGTAAACTTGTTAATGGTTTGGAGTCTGAACTTGAATATGTACTAACTTTAGCAATATCCTTGATTGCATTCTTATTGAAATTCTGAGATACAAGTGTCTTTTTTCTACTATTTTAAAGAAAGAATATCTACTGAGATTGAAATTCTAAGAAGAATTCTTCTCATCACACCATACAAACCCCAAAATAATCTGACAGCCTTTAAACAGAGCAACATTGCACCAAACTTCATCTTTATATCCGTCTATGCCGTAGAAAACTTGTAACATTGGGTAACCTTCAAAGATGGTTAATTTCAGATAAATCTATCCAAAAAGGCAGGGGGTGTTCTTCAATAAAAATACCTGATTTTTTCACTATTAATAGAGAAACATAATTACGATAAACTCTATCATCAACAATTGTTTTAAAAAGGGTAAGTTCATTAAAATCAACTATGCAACCTGTTAAAAATTTACTGGTCTTTAAGAAGTTGTATATATAAATACTTGAACTTCCATGATTTTCATAATCCTCAAACTTAGGCGAAAGCATGGTTGCAAACATTTGCTCCACTCATTCAAATATTTTCAGAATTTTCTGCAAAGTATTGGCATTTTTTTAATGATTTTCCTTGATTTTCAACCACTTTTTGGAATTTCTGTAAAATTAAATGCAGAACCAAACCAGCTTTAACGGACAGAACGAAACCAGTAAATTTGGACCAATCCAATAACTTAAACGGATTCAGCAAATATAATTCTGAACTAGCACTTATAAAACTATTGTTGAGCCAAATCAGAACTAAACCAATAATTTTGAGCTGAACCCAAATTTTGAACCAAAACCAAACCAGCCTTAAATTCATGTTAAACAAAATCAAATCTGAACAAAAATAAGTGAACCAGTTGCTATATTGTTGACTCAAATCAGGAAAATATTACCTGGACCAAATATGTGCAACTACTAGGGGGTTGGCGAGGAGGCTACTGATGCGAACAGGTGCCAAGATGAAGCCTTTACTTCAAACAGAAACACAACTCTTTCCAGGAAAAGGCTGGTTTTGTGACGGCTTGGCACTGTCAACTTTTGGCCTTAATCAAAGTGCATCTTAGATGTCCAGATTGAATAAATGACTCCTAATCTGGAAGGCTTGTTAAATTATCCTCCTAGAACGATGTTGCTCTCTCATGTAATTGCAAAAATCAAGAGCAAATAAAGGATGACTTACCAAAATCAAGAGCAAATAAAGGTTGACTTACCAAAGCTCTCGTACCAAAATGATTGGAAAACTAAAGTGAGATTAGGAAAGAAAATAAAACTAGATAAAAATAAAGATAAATAAGAAGGTAAGAAGAAAGAGAAATTCAACACATTGGAAAAAGGAAAGATAAACCAATAATTCACAAATCTGGGAAGGTTAAAAATAAGAATTAGAATATATTAAAGCTTGTATTTTTATTCATCAAAATCTAAACTTACAACAATAAAAATCTCTTCTACACAACCTAACAAAAATACCTAATAAAAATAACAAAAAATTACAAAAAACCCCTCTAAAATATAAAAATTACATAAAACTCCTAAAACATAAAAAATCACTTATTCAAATAACCTTAATATAACTCAAATTTATCCTACATCACAATGCACCTCTACAAAAGTGGCAGAGAATCTGATTACAGGGTAGTACATCAGTCTTACACCATAGTCCAGTACATGAACATCCCGACTCTTTTTTTTTTCCAAGCACATGACATCAACTTCTGTTGAACAATACAATTATACAAACCAGGAAACCTGCACTTGCAAGACTATTTTTTCACAGCATATTTGGTAATTAAGTTTTTAAAAGCCAAGGATGAATTGCCCATGAAACACCAGTACTATAGAACGACAAGTAGTTGGAGTTCCACAAATCCAAAATGCATGATGGTTCTCCTTCCACTTCTTAATGGGGAAAGGAACCATTATGCAACCCTTCATTTCGGAGGCTTACTCCCCCTCGGGATGGATAGGTAGTGGATCTAGTGTCAAACACCCCACAGTCCCCACTACCATCAGAACCACAGGTAATATCCGAGCTAGACGTAATAGATGAAGCCATAGTACTACGGTTTTCCAAACTGAGACGCACATTGGTCGAACTTGCATCCTTGTGCTCTTGAGTCAACGCAGTGATCTTTGGCTCCTGGGGCTTCTTGGTGGTAACGAAGCGCCCACCAGATCCCCTAACTCTGTTTACTGCATGACGGTGTCGAGATTCGTGAAGGTATGGCTGCCAAATGCAAACGCAAATACATTAAAAATTCAACATTCCAAATTCAATCTACCATTGACAAATTCTCATAACAGGATGGCGAAGCCCTGACTGGACTTATTGGCGTGATCCCACCATCACACTTCTCTATATGGCAGCAGCCATTACGATCAATAAACACCAAGCCTGAGCATCATTTCAACTTTATGGCCATAGGATTTAAGAGATAAAAGGTGAACATCCTGCCCTACAACAGTCTAAAACCAATCATGGGAAGTCAACGCGAGTGGAGAAAATAAAATATAAATTCTTGTCCTTCTCGAAAAGCTAAAACCAATAATGTGATGCCAATGTAGATTTGCACCACATATCAACTTTGCAAGAAATACATCATTGCTTTGAATTTGTGTAAAAAATTTTTAAGTAAAATAAAATGGCAAAAACTACTGTTTGAACCAAAAGAATAAACATATCATCATATCTATAATTTCATGCAAAAGTACCTTTGCAAGAAGAATAACTAAACGCAAGTTATTTCACAGAAGAACCAAAAACACTAGTAACTTCATTTTATTCCTACAGAAAAAACCAATGTAATTGGCACCTTCCTTCCCTATCCATATTGCATAATTTGAACATCTTTTTCCACCAGATATCTCTGAAAAGACATAACTTGAACATCTTGATCACAGAACTTTGGAGGATGTCACAGTGTCAACAAACATCAGAATAAGTTGTAAAAATAATTATTTAAATACCAAAATAACCAGCCTTAAAATTGAGGACAATACTTTTCGGGATTTGAGCATCTTGTTTTGAGCCTCTAACTTAGCACGTGATACTCTTCTCCTGAGAATTGCACGGAACTGTTTTGCATTGACATAGATTGGCTCATCCTCAGCAAGATCAGGCAATGGAACTCGTGCTCGTGGGCTATCATACATTTGAGAATTTATCTGATAATAATCCCACAAAATTATCAAAAAAGGTAATTTAGTTTTGGTTTGTTTTTCAACCATCAAATTACTAGGACATATGATCTCTTACTGAAGCCAAACCCAAATCCACAACTCACAATGACAAAACTTAACAATCTATAAACAGCACCTGTGGACCGTAAGCTACCATCATTTGCCCGAAGTATGCATCTGCATATGCATATGGAATTTGAACCTGCACAAAAGCAATTGAGACTACAAGTTATAAAAAATATTAACTCAAAAAGATAGGGTCATACTCCAGTCACTTACAACTTGTTGAAAACCGTCAGATTGTGGAACATTGTATAAAAAATCAGGAGGTTGATGAGAGATGACTTGTAAAGTTGACTCAGAAGTCAGTTGATTACTACTTTCATTGTGTCCTGAATAAACGAGAATAATCAGACCGTGAAATAATATAAATGGAGCCACAAAAAGGACACAAAACTACGAAAAGTGATATAGTAGAGGCAAAAAATTGTACGCATTATAAACAAGGGCGAGAATGAAAATATACATCAATATCCTTCATAAAAAAAGGAACCTACAAATTGTAACACTGAACATCCAATATTCACAATGCTATCATGTATAATTTAACTTCACATGACTGTATCACACACAACCCCTTAGTTGAGTCTATTGAAAACTAGAAATGATTAATAGGCACAGGATATCAAGTTATAAGGATCGTCATATATCAATTTTGGGTTCAATTTTTTAAACTGCAACCCACTGTTAATCTATATGACTTTTTAGCACATTGAAAGAACTCAAGCTTTGTCCCACGTTGGATGCACCAGATCCTAATGGTGGTCAGACCTTATAATTTACAAACCGACTGACTGAACTAAATTAACCAAATTTTATTCGCTAGATTTCGTAACCGAACCCGAACCAAGTTACTCTTAAGATTGAAATGAATCGAACCGAAATATTTTAGTAATTCAGTTTGGTAGCTAAATAACCAAATTACATCACAAGTTATTAAAAAATAATTATTATTTAATTAAAATTATATCATTATTTTAGTGAACATAGCCATTTAATAAGTAATTATACATATATACATACATAAATATATAATTTAATCATAAAAATGTTATATCTTCATGATAATTAACATAAAATATTAATTTTAGAATTTTTTTAGAAAGTTTGGTTATTTCGATTAATTCAGTTTTAGGTTGGTTCCGAACCGAAACATTAATATACATATCGGCTTGTATACAGTGGTCCTACCTAAAAACCACACTAAACTATTTTGGAACCAAACCAAATTAATGAATCATCACTCTCACCATATTTTGTATATTTTAATATTTTATGACTATACAATAGATAAAGATATAATATAAGTAATATAAATGAGAATTTAACTTGCAGCCTTTTCATTACTTATGTTTTCACCCTATTTATGATAATTAGCACTTTAAAGTACAGCAAACTTGGTTGTGAATACTTTATTTTATAAATACAATTTGACAAATAGATTTACATTACTATTATTTTTTATTTTAATTTTATTATCCTTAATAAACTAATTTTTATACAAATATATGTGCAATTTTAATAATTTTACTGGTTCAAAATAAGTCATGAATCATTCATGACCCGTTCGATTCAAAATTTTTAAAAATCTGATTCAATTATAGGTTTCAATTTTTACAACAATGACTTCTACACTCTCCTTTAGATGCAAATTTTTTCAAGACTTAGCACGTGGACAAATATAGGACAAATAGTCCATTGGGCATAACACGAGGCAAATTAATATTTCTTTAGGCATATACCGCCAACGGGACTCAAACTCGTCCTTTGGCTCTCATAAAATATAAATTTTAGCTGGTCTAACTACTTATCTCAAAAGCTCAAGTTCTTAAGAAAGGGAGCCACTAAACATTTATTTCAACAAAACCTGTGCATAGAATTGGCTACATTATAAAGTTTGAAATTTTTTGTGATTGGTGGAACCCAAATCCCACTTTCTGTGTCAATTTCACACCATAGTTGCAAAAATCGGAATTGGCCTGCGAATCGGTTTAAGAGGGAGTCACTAAATCAGACAAGAATTTGTTCACTTAAATCGGTCCTATATAATAATTTGACAACCCATAACATAAATATATAAAATAAAGATTCAATTTTTTTCTCAACATATTCGTTGAACAATTTTATTTACTGTACTAAGCAAGTTTATAATTAATCTTTGAAAAATATACAGTTCCTTTGCTTATTTCTCTTATTTATATTTATGTATTCTTATTTCTCTTATAAATTTCAACCTTATCTTTTTAATATAATCATGTTTTGAAAATTTTTATTAAGATTTTAATTTTTCAGTTTTTTTATTTATAATTTAAGAATAATTTGTCAACCTTATAAAATAAATCAATTATTTTATCTTAATTCTTATTATATTTTAAAAAATAGTGATAAGCATTGTTTTTTTATTATGTTAAGTTTCTTTAACTATTTAATTTTTTTACTTTTTTATATTGACATTATTAATTTTTCTTACTATTTATATTGTTGTATTTTACATAAATTATGTCGATTTTTTAATTATGATAATTAATTTTAATTTCTTCCAAAATCCATAAACACATTTTACGCTGTTGTGTTGTATAATTTTTTTGTTTGAGAAGGGGCATTGTTCTACTTAATATGCTTAACTACAATCGGGTGGAGGACTCGGCGGTTCCGCAAGTTTGTTGCCGGCGGAGTACGAGTAGCTCCTGCTGACCATCGACACCCACCACTTCTACCATCTCCTCCCCACCAGAGTCAGCTGCCGCCGCTGTGCCTCCATCCTCACTCAGTGCATTCGCGCGCCCTGCCGCTGCCGTCTGGTCCTTTGTCCACAGCGTCAACTATCCCCCACGCCTACAAACACTTTATCAAAACCTGCTCCCTCCCCACCGACTCCGACAGCGGCGGCGAAGAAACCGGCAAAGGCAATGGCGGCTGCCAAATTGAGGTGGGGTGTCTTCGGGAGGTAAGCGTCATCTCAGGGCTGCCGGCGAGTGCTAGCATGAAGAGGCTGCACATGTTGGACGACGAGCGGTGGGTGTTTGGGTTCAGCATCATCGGCAGGGAGCACCGGCTCTGGAACTACAAGTTGGTGACGACGATGAGAGAGGCCGCCACGGCAGAGCCGGCATTGGCAATGGTGGTGGTGGAGTCGTACATGGTATATGTGGTAGATCGTTACGAACAGGACTTTAGGTTCATAAAATTTCGATTCCTCTTTACCCCTTGCCTAATAGATTTATTCACTAACATCCCTAGGATATTTTCGTTATTTAGCTATAAAAACCAATTCTTACCGATTTAAGACGATTTTAAATTGGTTGTAAATCCGTTAAAGTCGGTCTGAATCGGCCATTTGAATGATCGTTTTTAAAGCTACCCGATTCACCCTTTTTTGCAGCGGAATCCTTCCAATCCGATTTAAATCGGCCGATTTTACAACTATGCTTCCAACACCAAACAGTGCCAATTCTAACCTAAATGTAGGACAAATTAGAGTAAAATTTGGTTTATTTAATGAGTCTTTAATAAAGTAGGCAGTTTAATTATTTTTGGGGAGGTTTATGCGATTTTTATATTTTAGAGTATTGTTTTAATGTAATTTTCGTCACTTTTACTTGGGATTTTTGGAAGGCTATATATATAAGTCTTTCATCATTATAAAAGCAGTTTTTTATGAACGAAAATCATGAAGCTTTTATGGATTCGAAGTTTTATCTCTAACCTCCCAAAATTTGCTTGAATTATCGGTTTTATCTCTCCAACCTCTCCCAATTTGTTGGGTCCTCCTTCCTACCCTCTTTTCTATCCTTAATTATTTAATTCTATCCTCCTCATTTTATTTTCCTAACAATCCCATTTCCCTATCGCCATCGGACCTTCTACATCTTCGTTGTCTTCTTGTATCATTCGACTACTGCTCCCATTTGCATGAGCTACTACCAAAACATGTTGCTTTAATAGAACTCCAGCAATTCCACTTGATGGGATCCGAACAATCTTCAAATCCTCTTCCCTAGCAGTTAGTGAATGTGAACCATTAAAGACAACTTGTTGTCCAGCCATTGCCTTTGGTTTCGATAGCCATCACAAGTTAGGAGCCCTGATTGTAAGTTTAGGGCGGAGGGTCGTGGGTGGGTGCTGCAGAATTGTGCAACTTTAAAATCAGACAGCTGTCACAAAGCTGTGTTTCTTGTTAGCCTCGACAAAAGGACAATTTTGCCAAGTTTCACTCCTAACTCTAATCTAGACTCTAAACTTGAAATTTCTTGCACATTATAAAAGCTTATTGAGTGATGATAAGTGCTGACCCACCCATCATTGTTTTAAAGCTCATTATGTCTCTCAACCAATTGGCCCATATTTGTGACCCACAACTCTCTATTTAGCCTCTACGTCTCAACATCACAAAGAAATAACTGGCTAAGCAAATTATTACACAAACTATAAAATCCTTCACGTATGGACCACTCACAACCAACACCTTTTTCCTAGATGTAAGAACTAACACACAAAAATATTTAGCCAACACAACAGATCTAAAAACAAGACAAATTAACGTGTGTAAGGTATTGACCATTTGGTATTTAAGAGACTGTCCAAAAAATATATATATACTGCACGTGCCAATACAAAAAATGCAAGAGTTTACCTTCATCACTACCAACTTCTCCATTAGATTGACCTGTTGATTGGGTTGAAGTTGACTCTCGGTCCTGATGCACAAATATTAAATTTACATTCAATAAAAATATATATATAAACTCCAAAATCAGAGCAAAAGTAGTTCCACATCTGCTATCCTATTTACTGAATGTTGATGACTCAACATATACAGCCAGCTGCACCTTGTAAGTCTAAGGAATTCTGCATTCGTAGAAGATGGCAACGGTTTATCTTCTATATTTGGTATATATGATTTTATTTCTTCTTCTTTGTTGAACTCCCTTACATCAATATAAAAAATTAAAACTAATTGTCGAACACCCTTACCTTCTGCATCCGTTGTAACTCTAAGGAATACTCCCAACGTATATCCTTTTCAACAACAGCAAAAATAATGTATTTTTCAAAGATGTTCTCTAGTAAGAGGCTTTTATCACAAAAGATCACACCAGCAGAAGTGAGTAGCTCCTCAAAGAAGAAAGCTGCAATATATAGACAGATGACATAAGAAAACAAATGAAATAAAAGATATAAATGACATACAACCAGGACAATTAAAGATTAAGTTATTTAAAATCTGCAGAAAAGACCTCAATGAAGATGCAAATAATTAGCAGTATAAAGAACAAACAAAGCAACACACAAAGAAATAGAAATCCAATTCGACGGTTTCACACGTTCTCTGCACTCTTCCAATTACTTCTAAAAAGTAAACAGTTGATGGGTGCTCTTCTAACATCAAATGCCGGTTGAGTGCCCACAAGGCCACCAGAATACTAAAGTACCAAAGTTTAAAGTGCAAATATCATCTCTGTACGCAAGCAACTAATATATCAAAAAGAATAAATGACTGAAGCCTAAAATCCAAAAGTGTGTTTCGAAGGAAAGGAACCATAACCCCGACCTCATTTCGTGGGGAGCAGAAGGGTGATGATGATGAGTAAAACACTGAGGCACGAACCCAAAATGACAACCAGCGAGTGGCCATTATAAATATACTATTTTTTATACTGAATAGGTGTATGCTATATAAGCCTGAGTCAGGGATGTAATATTTCTCTGGAGTCGGTTACTCTCATCAATAAGATGATAAGATTTAACTACCACAGTCATAGCCAAAATCAACCGACTCTTCTCATGCTCCAGAAAGTTAAACAGCTATCAAGATGAAGCTACAACCTAAAAAAACAAGAAGAGCCCAAAAGCATTCCAATCCATGGGCAATAGTAGTATGTGTTTTTGGATCAAACAGACTACTAACCACCACCATGCATGCTTCAACAACACAAGATTTTTAAGACACGCACCGCAAAAATAAGGCAAGTAGACAGTTAATTGAGCAAAATATGCAACTAGAAACAAGCACGATTAACTATATCCATTTCGAAAAAGAGAAGTTTTAGGAATCAGTGGCAAATAAGGCACCTAACGAAGCAAAAAAGCTGCAATAAAATGCTAACATACCGAGATCTCTTACGCAATCATTCAATAAAAGTATCAAATGAAAGTCAAGACGACTAAGATTCACAAGAACGCAACTTTAACTCAGTAAGACTACAACAAGCGTAAGAAAAAACCAAAGAGCATGAACCCAATTCTCCAAATAACCGAAAAAGAAAGAAGAGGAAGAGTCAAACAAAGTCAGACGGCAGAGGAGGATGAATAAAAAAGTAGTAAAGCCACCTTTGGATATATCAGCAAGAATGGCAACTATCCAAACGAGATCCCGATTGTCACCCGCTCCATCGATCGAAACACCCCATCGTCCGCCCGCTCCCCTTTAGGTGATCAAACAACAGCGTTCCTTCAACATAGGAAGAAAGAAAGAAAGAAGAAAGAAGCGAGAAGCAAAGTCAGAAACCGCGAAAAGAGCATCAAAGAGAAGAGAAAATGAAGAAGAACAACAAAAACCACCACTTCTGGAGAAAAATTCGCGGCAAAAATCGGAGCTTTCCCCTCCCCCGCTCTCTACTCCATCTCCATCACCATCACCATCACCATCATCGTCTTCATCGTAGCAAGAAAATACAAGGGGGGTGGTGGCGAGATAATGGATTAAAGTAGCCCTTGAGGTTGGGTTTTATTTCCAAGTTGCCACTATTTCGTGTTGGGGTGACGTGATCGGGTGACGTGACAACGTTGTCAACTTGGCGTGACGATGGG
Source organism: Piper betle (assembly GCA_033002965.1). NCBI lineage: Eukaryota > Viridiplantae > Streptophyta > Magnoliopsida > Piperales > Piperaceae > Piper > Piper betle. The sequence continues at coordinate 23,674 of JAURVB010002523.1, read as the reverse complement.
AAGTAGGAATCACACGCGTTGAAATTTCAATTGCAACGAAAGAACAGTTTTATTATTATCAATCAGGCCTACTTAACGCTTTCTTTCACATTATTAACACGTTTATTTTTTCCCCCGCTCTTATAACGTTTTAAATTTTCTTATATTACAAACCAATTCTGTCCCGCCATTAGTTATACGCGATTTTAACCTCACAATAATTATATGTGTCCATTAATATTTATTTAACTTAACAGGGGGATCTTTAAAATTATTTATCATTGCTTAGCTTTGAATTGGCCTCTGACTATTATCATAGGAAACTATTAGGATATAATTTCATTAAAATTAGGAATTACTAAAAATTGAAATTTTAACTTAATTAATATTTTTATAAAATTTGGGATTTTTAAATAATTAGGATTTTTTTCTATATCTTAGAGTATAATTTAGTCATTGAAATTTTACTCAAATATTTTTTTTACTTTTTAATACTTAATTAATTAATATTATTATTTATTTTCAATACAAGGTTAAAATTACTTTTTATATTTGTATATAATTATTATCTTCTAAGAATAGATATTTTTTATTAGACATTCACTATAAGTTAATACTTTTTGCAACTAATTTTAAAAATATATTTAAAAGTATCCTATCAAATAAAAGTTTACTAGTCAATTTAGATTTTTCTAGATTTTATATATTTATTTATTTACATGTTTTTATTTATTATTAAAAAACTTAGAATATAATTCTATTCAAATTAAAAATCTTTTAAAAATTTCTATTTAATTATTAAAATTAAAATTACTTTTAATGTTTGTATATAATTATATTCTTTGTTAAAATTAAATTATTATTCATTATTTTTATTTAAAAATAATATAGTAATCATTTTGAAATTAATTTGGTATATTCTTAATATATTATTATTATTATTATTATTATTATTATTATTATTATTAAGTTTGAAATATACCCCGCACATTGCGCAAGTCTTCATGTCCGAGAAACCCCTAAAATTTGAGTTTATATTGACATCTTAGTCTACTTATAAACAAATTATTATTATAATTATATATATATATATATATATATATAGTAAAACTCATGATTCGATTGAGAATTTTATACTCATGAATTAGTCGATTTTAATTGAATCAATTTCTTAATATGTGCGTTGAGTCAAAGCCGATTATATGTTATAAATTGTAAAAGTCATATATACTTATTTATAAAATGATAACATCACTAATATAATAAAAAAACAAGTTATCAGAATATACGATATTATATCATAATTTTATTTTTTTATTATTTTTATTTAAATATATATTTTGATTTAAGATGATTATTGTGTTAGGCTATATTAGTTAGTATTTTAAATGGGTTTTTAGCTTTTATCACATATTATTTTATAATATTTTATCTTATTATATTTTATATTTTTAAAATTTATTTATTATTATTTAATAAAACGAGCGAGTCCATTTCTAGTTTCAAAACTGCACGTTCGTCTGCCTGATTTTCTTTTCCCTTCGTCCCCACCCCTACCCGACACCACGCCCCTCCCTGTGTTTTTGTCGAGCCACTATCACCGGTGACCGCGCCGCTGCTGCACCACCGCCGTGCCGCTGTCGCCCTTCCCTTCTTCTCTTTCCCTAACCGAGTTCTTCGCCGCCTCGCTCTGTTTCATGGAGCATCCCCGGCCGCGCCACCGGACAAGCCTCTGCCTCTGTTCCTCGACACCATTGGCCGTCGTCCGACCGATTTCCCCTTCCGAGGACGACCAAGTCAGTACCTTTTCAGGACTTCACCGGGTGTTCCCTTGTAGCTTTTCTTTTGGTTCGGTCGCCACCGGCGATCAGCTGTCGCTGCCGGCCAATCACCGTCCGACCGAGCTGGTCTTTTCGCCATCTCCTCCAACCCCATCCCGAGCATTAGCCGAGCTCCTCCCGGGTCCTTCTTTCCACACCGAGCCGCCCTCGTCGCCGTCTTCATTTCCTGCGATCCACCGGAATAGTTGCCGCCGGCCTTTGCTCGGACTACCGTGGGTCACGTTGACCTCCTCCTCGCACTGTGACTGGCGGGGACCGTCACCTCCCTCCCTCCCCTGCTGTTCAGCCGCCGGCAACGGTTGTGATTGACATAATTGCAACGTGTATATTATTAATAAATAATGATAATTAATTGAATAAATTAAACGAAAATTGATATGACCTGAGAATATAATATTGTTGTATGATTATTCTTGACATAAAATAAAGGAAAGGTAAAACTGACTTTTTACTTACTTTGAGAGGTAATTGTTGTATGAATATTGATAATTGATCATATAAATTAAACGAAAATTGTATGATCTGATCAATAAAATTAAAATATTGATGAATTAATGCATATAGGTAGTGTAGGGAATCATGTGATAATATTGATGAATGCTATAGTTAAAGATTTTTTCATTATTTGGATTGCACGTGTCACATATTTGATGAGTATGTAATATATATACATCATATTAGGGGTAATTATTTAATTGTTATATGTGGGTCGACTAATATAAGGTATGTTAGGGTTAGTATTTAATTGTGATGTATAAGGACAAGGTAAAAGATCACCGCTTAAGTGTGTAACCTCACTTGGAATTCCCATCAAGTCTATTTAGAACTCATTCCCCGAGTTTATAATTTATTCCATCGTGCTTTGATTTGACTGGTATAGGACGTGTTGAGTGGTAAATTTATCGGACTCTACCTAACATGGGTTATTTAACTAAATGATTTTTGGATTAAAACCCCTCGAGGATAAGATCCCTTGAATTTGTTTTTAAAAATTAGCTCAAAATCAAGTTGTCTTAGGGTTTATAATATTAAATCCATTCTCAGGCCTATGCATGAATTTATCAAATTTTCACATAGATGAGAGAGGGAGAAACTGACTTTCACGTACTTTGAGAGGGTGTACGTGTTAGTCACAACGGCCTCTTAATTAGTGAATGGGTTGTTTCATTCTCGAGAAATTTTGACAACTCTATATTTTAAACGTCCTCGAACGAGGAGAAGTATGAAGGTTTATCAGTACTACAATGCAACACATATCTAGATGTGTGGATTAAAGGGTATTAAAAGGATTTTATGGGAGTACTCGGTTTAAATTTTCAAAGTCAAGTATTACAGAGGATATAGAGAGTCTTAGTATACTGGTTTTCTGAGTGTGGGATAATTCAGAAAATATCGAGACATTAGACCAGTTAGTGCATGATGTTATCGGGGTTATAGCTTAATGACTCATCAATAGTTGCTTTTATGAGTGTTTTTATAAAGTTAAAAATATTTTATTTTAACATGAATGTCAGCTCTTGTGTGCCAGCTTGATATTTAGTTATATCTAGACTAGTAACACTCGTTTCAGACATTTTATTATTATTATATGTAGGTGAGAACCCTGATGAATGACCACTGTTAGTTACGACGGAAGAGCAACAATGTCATTTTACACACATGTACTTGCTAAGGATGAACAAAATGTGATATTTTGATGATATGAGGTTGACATGAAATTTTATCTTGATGTGATTTGAAATTTTATCTTGATGTGATCTAAATTTTTTGGTTGTGATGGTTACTATAAATGTTGTGATGAAAATTGGATAGGACTAGTAAGTGGGTCAAGACCCTCAAGACCCAACTCAAAGAAACATGATGTGAATGCTGTATATAAACATGTTATGCTATTCAATATTGTAAATATATATATATATATATATATATATATATATATATATATTGTTGATGGATTGACTATTATTGCACATTTAGGGAATATTCTGTCCGTCTTAATTTTATAATCATTATTTTTTGATTTCGAGCTTGTTTGAATTATTTTGAGCTGTGTTTTCGATTGTCAAGTTATGCATATAGGACCACGTTAGGTGTTGAGCATCTTGTGCATTGATTGTATGCTTGTTATTCCGTTCTAAAATGCCAAGTGTAAAACCCGTAATTCGAGTCAGGGTTTTACGTTACCGAACCAGTCGAGTCAGTTCATGAACCACGTGTTGAGTTGAGGCCAGTTGTGAATTATGAGCGATGAGAGTTAGGTGTCCCTAAATATATGATAATGACGTCGAGAAGATGGTGAGAAATGAGTTATCAGAATGTATGAAAGTATGCAATATTTTTTTCTTTTTATATGTTTAATCGTAGAAATAGTTTTAGGCCGAATAACGCATTAGGACGCGTTGGATTATATTCGAGTGGGTTATTAGTTATAGAGCATGTCATTTGGATGTTGTTGTGTTTGTTTTATTTTATGGGATTTTTCCCTATTTTTCTAGATTTTTTTAGAATTTATTACGAACTAGTTATTATTTTGACTCGAGTAAGAATCGAGTCAATACTTATTTACGAGTTTGCCATTGAGGGTATTTTTCTCCCTCCCGACACTTACCCTCCCAAAACCCTCGCTGCCGTGTGCTGACGTCGCCACCTTCGCCGACGCCGCGCCACGGTCACCAACACCGCACCACCGTCGTCGACTGCCGTCCCACTGCCGGAACCAACCGCCCATCGTCCCCTCGCCGTCGTCGTGCCGTCCTGACAAACCTCGGCCACCGATCGCCTGCCGGCGCGCCACCGCGATGCCACAAAGCCGCCTTGGCCGTCGCCACTCCGAGCCGGATTTTGCCGCCGTTCGGTCGCCGTCGCCGTGACCACCAATCTCACCCTCTCATCGTCGCCGACGTTTCCCCCATCATCCTGATCGCCGTCGAGGCTGGCCGTAGCCCCAATCGGAGCACGCCGCCGCCGTCACCCATTTTCAGCGCCGCCGCCCAACAGCCATCACCACCCCTATTGCTTTGTTTGACACCACCATCGGACCAAGCTTGTTGAGCTGGTGCCGATAGATCCCCTGATTGCCCCGTTCCGAATCATCGCAGGAAAACCGCCAGAATCGGTTGAAAAACTGCCGACACTCGCCGGAAAATAGCCGGAACCGCCAGAAAATTGGATTCGTGGGAAATTCGTCGGATCATCCACCGAACGCACCCGGTCCAATCTAGACTTCGGACGCTGCTAGGTGCCGAATTCGAGTTTCGAGCCACGAAACAGAAACCCTAGCCGTCGCCAATTTTTGACAATGCGATGTATAATTTATTTTAACTTAATTATTTGAAAGTATTGATTATTAGAATTGCATGCTAGGATTGGTGAATTTTGTGTTATAATAATAATAATAAATATATATATATATATATATGTAGATTTGATTAAGGATAAAATATGAAATTTGTTTAATTGAGTGGTGTTAAAAATGGAGGCTAAGAAACTAATTAGGGTAACTAGGTAATGATCATGATCTAATGCAAACTAGCCTAAGTAGACTTCCTAGAATTGATATAGGTTGATGTGTGTTGATTGATGCATGATTGGGTTGATTGTGTGTGCATGCTATAGGATGTGTGATTCATCATGCGGGCGTTAGTTTTTTGCTTGATTGTGTAGGTACGGTATAGGAGCTCGCCGCCTAGGCGCGTGGACCCGTTTGGAGCTTCTACTAGGTCCGTTTAGGACTCGTTCTTTGTTTTTACGCTACTCTATTGTGTATTTGATTTATCATGTGCAGGACGAGTTAAGTGGCGTTTTATCGGATCCCACTTAGCTCGGGTCATTTAGCCAACATTTTTTCGGATTAATAACTCTCGAGGATGAGATCCCTCGAGTTTGTTTTCGAACTTCAGATCTAGCTCACGATGCTTTCGGGCCTATTGTATAAATCCCAACTTAGACCTATATATATGTATAGTTTTCGCGTTTTCAGTGAGAGATTGAATGAAGGAAATCTGACTACCGTGCTACGCGAGCGGGCACGTGTGAGTCAATAGTGGGCTCTGGAATGGTGTGCGGACCATTTCATTCCCGAGGGATCCTGACAACTCCACCTTTGAGTTCCTCAAACCCAGAGAAATGTAGAGGTTCACGGGTACTGCAATGCAGCGCATGTCTAGACTTGTGGTTTCATAGGGTACTAAAGGCGACTGCCTGAGAGTGATCGGCCTTTATGCTCAAGGCCAGGAGTAATATGGAAGGTGTAGAGGGTGGAAAGGAATGAGATTTGATGCGAGAAGCGATAGAGAAATGACCAAGGTATGAGAATGAGAAAGAAAGGGGGACGTTGTCGACCCGAGGGCGACAGCTCCCATATGTGCCCTGATGAGAGTTCTTGAGGAAGTATATGGTTTTCATTCAACAGGAGAGTTTGCTCTCCTGTGCCAGATTGATATTAGTTATTTTCCGGGCCGGTAACACTCGTTACTGATGATTTTTTTATATATATGTAGGTGAGGAATGCGAGCGATGAAAGCTGTCGGGACTGCGGAGAAGTAGCACAGAACCGCACACACATGTACCTACCAGGTGTAACGTATAATGATGATGTGTTAATGCTATGTGAATGATAATTTAGATGTGTTTGTTTAGATGAATTGCCCGTTATGAAATGAACAGATAGATGTGAATGAGCAAGGAGCCTTGAGTTCAGCCTTGGCTTAGATGAAAATAAATGAGATAATAATGGAATGTCGCGGTAGATTGTTATGTTTTGTCGTATTTTGATAAAATTTTTATATATCTTTGTTGTGGACAGGTTGGCCCTTATTGCACATTTAGGGAAAATTCTGTCCGTTTTTACGTAGTAGTATATATTTTCTTTTGGTTTCTCATTTATTGTTTTGTCTTGTTTTTGCTTATACATCATAGCATGCATATAGAACCGTGTTAGAACCCAATTGTTCTCGTTTATGCATTTCATATTTGCATCTTCATCTTGAGATGCCAAGGGCAGATCTGGGTCGGCTTAACCGAACCCAGTAGATTAGCGAACGGTTCGGTCGCCGGTGACATTTCTGGGTCGGTTCACGGGTGAGCCTAAACGGGGTGTTACACCAAGAGTAGATTTCTTCCGCTAGGGTTGGGTTGACTAATTTCATTTAGTTAAAGAATTGTTCGGTCCCTAATAATATTTCTAAATCGGTTTAAGAGTGAATCGGATTTGGAGAATTTTATATATATATATATATATATATATATATATATATTACCGTTTACTTATTTTTTAATAAAATGATGAGTATCTATGTAATTTTCATAAATATTTAGAAAAAAAGGTAAAAGATATTCACTTAAAATTGAATGTAAAATTAAAAATTGAATCTTAATGAAAAATTACCTTAGTTGTTGAAAATTGATTAGTCTCTTCCACTCACATGCATTTAAAATAAAAACTTTCATAACTACTTTTAAAATAGTTGATTTAAAAATAATAAATATTTTCATAATATTATTTGAGAAACTCAATTTAAAAGAGGATGTGATTTAAAAGTGTAATTTTATTGAAAATTTTGATTTAATATTTTAAAATAAAATGACAAATTTAAAATTGAAAACAGTACATATTATTCGAAATAGAGATCCAAATAATCCAATTAAAAATTAAAAGACAACATGAAAAATAAAATGAAAAAGCAGAATTAAAAAAACTAAACTTACAGTTCATCCTAAACTTATACATTATAAAGGTTAAACCATCATCTGCTGGTCTATAGAGCAAACGTCCATACAAGAAGTTTCTAAATAAATACAAAGTTCCAAGTCTCCTGCATAGAAATAAAACAATCATAACAAATCTACACTTCCAAGTCTCCGGCATTAGAGACGTGGGAGGAAAGTGATGTTTTCAACTAACACACTGTTAAACAGTTCGAATGGACTTGATAATGAATGATACGTAAATTACTTCTTAGTTCTTAGCAACTTCAAGGAATTGCTAAAATGAGAAGCTTCTAAATAATTTTATAGCTTCGGGAATCTAAACCATTATCATGTGCTGGCAACAAAACTCCATGTAGATGGAAAATCAAGAATGGAACTTCTACAATAAAAAAGAAAAGAAAGAAAGAACCCCCGGTTAAAAACTAAGCCTAATTTATTAAATTATTCTTGATATTTGAAGTGTCACCGTATAATTGAACTTCAAGGTCATGTAATGAGCGTGTCAACTGTTGCATATGCTCAATATGATCTCACGGGGGAAATGCTTGGAAAAGGAAATGGGATTATATGCAACTGTTCCATGCTTGTTCTTGTTTGTCTTCTAACAGTTTGGCAGCTTTTGGCTCTTGACAATATGCAACGAGTGATGATTCGTGCTAGTTTTCTTTTACTTGTGCCTCTATTATACAGGATATCTTGTCATTGAATTTGATACGGTAAACTTTCTATCTTATTTATCTATCAGGATGGTACTTAGTGATTTTGTTTTATTGTTTGTTAGGTTATCCATGTTGTGGTTCATAAGTGTTCGGTCATGTCCAAGGATCTTTTCAAGTTATTGAGATATGATTGTGTTTGTTATTTTATTTCCCTTCTTATTTTTACTTGATGAATTACATACTAGTATCGATAATAATCAAGCGGACTTGTGCATTTTTTTGGTATGAATGTTATGATTTATTTATTTGAGGCAAAAAAAACAAGGCGTAACAAAAACACTCAAAATTATGAGGGACTAATTTGTGCTATAGGGCAGCGAGTTTATAGTTAGGAGGAACAAGAAGAGGATACGCTATTTTCATCCCATTTGCAACCTAGGGAATTTTTTTTTATTCTATGAGAATATTTTCAGATTAAAATTTTCTCCTCTAACAGCACAACCTCAAGCGGGCCGGAGAGGGAGAGGGGAGGGGAGGAGGGGAGGAGGGGAGGAGGGGTGGAGGGGATAGCCAATTCCAATTCCCAACCACGCGCCCACCAACAAAAACAGTGCAAATGCAATTTCCAACTGAACTAAAGCTTGGGTGTTCCAACTTCCAAGTCTTCGGTCTTGGGCGGCCGATGCGATGGGTAAAAATCACCCTCAGGCCTCACGTGTGTTGGTACAAACAAATAAGTCACGCAAAACCTCCCCGTTTGGTCATCTTTCCCTCTGGTATTGATTTATTTTTATTTATCATATATATATATATATATATATATACATATATTTGGTCATCTTTCCCTCTGATATTGATTTTTTTATATATATTATATATATATATATGTTAATCTTAAAATAGATGGTATTTTTTAATTTTATTAAATAAATTTTAAAAAAAAAGGAGAGCAGGCGTTCGTCGACCGGACACCCTAACTTTCTGTTCCTTGATTTTGTCCTTTCGCCCCCTCGACGGGTCCGCCGTCCCTTCCCCAAATCCAATCGTCAAATCTAAAATCTTATATTTATAATACATTTCTTCCTTCCTGTTGTTGATCCATCATCTCCTCCCCTGTTTCCAACTACAAAAATTATACACCCATTCCCTTCCCAAGGGTTAGTTTATCCAGCATTCATCATCGTCCCCTTGCTTTGCTATTAGCAGCTACTTTGTAAGAGTGACCAACCAACCAACCAGGTCCAACCACCATGGATGCGTCGACGCTAGCTCTGTCCCGGATTGGCCTCGCGGGGCTGGCCGTGATGGGACAGAACCTGGCCCTCAACATCGCCGACAAGGGATTCCCTATCTCCGTCTACAACCGCACCCCGTCCAAGGTGGACGAGACCGTCTCCCGCGCCCAGGCTGAGGGCAACCTCCCCTTTCCGGCCACTATCACCCCCGCGAGTTCGTCCTCTCCCTCCGCCGCCCCCGCTCCATCGTCATCCTCGTCAAGGCCGGCGCCCCCGTCGACCAGACCATCGCCGCTCTCTCTCAGTACATGGACCCCGGCGACGCCATCATCGACGGCGGCAACGAGTGGTACCAGAACACAGAGCGCCGCATCGCCGACGCCGACCGCCGCGGCCTCCTCTACCTCGGCATGGGCGTCTCCGGCGGCGAGGAAGGCGCCCGCCGCGGTCCCTCTCTCATGCCCGGCGGCTCCTTCCAGGCCTACGAGAACATCAGGGACATCGTTCGGAAGGTGGCGGCGCAGGTCGACGACGGCCCCTGCGTCACCTACATCGGCCCCGGCGGCTCCGGCAACTTCGTCAAGATGGTCCACAACGGGATCGAGTACGGCGATATGCAGCTCATCTCCGAGGCCTACGACGTCCTCAAGACCATCGGCGGCATCTCCAACTCCGAATTGGCCGACATCTTCGCCGACTGGAACCGCGGCGAGCTCGAGAGCTTCCTCATCGAGATCACCGCCGACATCTTCAAGGTGAAGGACGATCTCACCGGCGACGGTGAGCTTGTCGACAAGATCCTCGACAAGACGGGGATGAAGGGAACGGGCAAGTGGACGGTCCAGCAAGCGGCCGACCTCGCCGTCCCTTCCCCGACCATCACCGCCTCCTTGGACGGCAGGTACCTCAGCGGTCTCAAGGACGAGAGGGAATCCGCGGCAAAGATCTACCAAGACGCCGGGATTGCAACCGAGCTGCTGCTTGGTCGGTCGATCGACAAGAAGCGGCTGGTTGACGACGTCAGGCAGGCCTTGTACGCTTCCAAGATCTGCAGCTACGCGCAGGGGATGAACATACTGAGGGCGAAGAGCATAGAGCAGGGCTGGGACCTCAACCTCGGGGAGCTAGCGCGGATATGGAAGGGCGGGTGCATCATAAGGGCCGTCTTCCTTGACAGGATCAAGAAGGCGTACGAGAGGAACCGGCAGCTGCCCAACTTGCTGGTGGATCCCGAGTTCGTTCGGGAGATGGTGCAGCGGCAGGCGGCATGGAGGCGGGTGGTGGGGCTGGCGACGGAGGCCGGGGTGAGCACCCCTGGTATGAGCGCCAGTCTGAACTACTTCGACTCTTACCGGCGGGGGAAGCTGCCGGCCAATCTGGTGCAGGCGCAGAGGGACTTGTTTGGAGCTCACACCTACGAGAGGGTTGATCGGCCGGGCTCCTTCCACACCGAGTGGACAAAGCTCGCTCGCCAGAGTGACGCAGGTGTTGGTGCTCTAAACTAAGATTTCGGAGCTGTTTTTACTGGTCGTCTCTTAACTTTCATTAGCATGACATTTGCTATGGTGAGGACATGCCTGGTTCTTCTCGTTTGCTCTTGCTTCCAGGCAATTGGCTAGTTTTAATTTTAATAAAACCGGAGTATGCTGTTTTGAGCTCCATGATTTTTCTTAAAACTTTCCTCCTGGTTCTGGATTATACATTTTCCTTTTGGTTATTGAAATGGTGGCTCTTCATGGCTTTTCAATTCTGTGCTCTGATTGCATTGTCAATTCAATTGACAGTATTAGGTCGACCTTCTAACGTTTTAAGTGCTTCTATGCTAGATAAACAAGCATGTATCAATCAAATTAGTGTCTGGAGTACACTTGTTTTGATCAGCGATGGTTCTTTGCCGTGAGATTGTTGTCTTGCTTTTTCTAAAATGTTCGCCCAGCCCAGCTAACTTGTTAGCAGCACACTGTCTTGTCTCTGAAGTGGTTACAATATAAAATGCATATTTTCGCGGCTGGCAATCAGGTGTTCATGTTTCGGGATTTTTCTGTTTGAAGTGATTTGTTCCAGAGGGTTATCAAGTTCAGAATTATTTTATTTATCATTAAGGAAGCGGAGTCCCTCAATGAGTTTTTAGCTTTGGTTTTAATTTCCTTATAAATTCATTTACAGTATTATCTTGATTTCGGACATTTTACTGCTTTCTACACTAGATGGACGAGCATGTTTCAATCAATAGAATGCTTAAAGAGAAATTGGTCTGTTCTTTTCGTTTTCTTTTTCTTACCATGGGCAGTTGGGTTTTAATATAACTAGTGTTTGCTGTTTTCAGCTCCATTATTTACCTGAAAGACGGAAACTGGTTTTGTGTTGATGGAGTCGAGATCCTTCATGTCTTTTACATTTTGCTTTTTAATTGTCATATGAATTCAATCTCAATGTCATATTCTTACTTCAATGTCTTACTACTTCTATACGAGATAGACAACTTTTTATCCATCGGAGGAAACCTTGGAAAGAAAATGGTTTGATTGGTAAAGACGCTTTCTGTTCTAGACAGATAACCCTTATTCAGTCAAATGAGTGATGAAAAGAAAACGGTTTGACTAGTGATGGCTCCCCTCCCAATTTTATGGCTGTCTTTTAGTCTTCTATATTGTCTTTTTTTTTCAGAAGCTACTTTGTTTTGTATTGTTCGTCTTGATCGACCAGTCGGTTAGAAGGGAAATATAATCTTGTTTTCAGCTAAAGTTGTTTTTGGAATGCTATTTTTCTCGTTTGCATCGATTGTGGTTCTTGTGATGGATCTGTTTTCTGTATACAAGAGCTTGTAATCTTATGTCATTTTTTTAAAAGCCTGTAATCTTGTGTCTGGAATTTAAGAAGGCAACGGTTGCTTTGTGCGAAGTCCTTGCTTGCCGGGCAATCCATTATTAGCTGCTCCGTAAGCGCACTGAAAGCACAATTAGCTCAAAGGTACCGTTCTTCTTTTAAGTGCTTCTTTTTTATTCTCAATCTTTTCATCTGTAATCTCTCTCGTAACCAATTTTCTTCCAGTCGAGTGGTTTTCAATGATTTTTTGGTTTTCATTGGATCTGTCTTGTTTTTGCCGGTACAAACTCTGCTTTGGTTAATGAGTTTTCTTGTGGTTGAACTTGATATACTTCTGCAAGCTTGTTTAGCAATGAGGTTGTTGGCGAAGATTTGATTTGGAACGTTGGAAGTTCCAGCTCGCGGCGTTGATCTGATATTTATACCTGTTGTATTACCATTTATTTGGAGAAATTAAATTATGTTGACAAGAAAATACAGCAACGACGAACTTTGTTATCTCTAAATTTATGAAAAAAACTCAGCTAATTTCCCTAGAAGCATGGTTTCATTGGCATGAACGGGTTAATTAGCCTGTACGCAGAGATTGGGTGGAACGGATTTTTATGAAAGATAAAATGAGCAATTGATTTATTTATTTTTTTACTTATGTTTTATTTAATTGTGCTACTTCGAGGGTGTTCTGTTTTTAAGGCAAAGGGACTGACTCTCCTTATTATAAAAAGTTAGACGTTGAGGTTAGCTGTTTTCGAATAGCTGATTCTGTATATTAAGAGGTATGTCCTTTACCCCTTAGTCAGGCCTCGTGAGGACATTCTTCTTTCGGTTATTGGAAAAGTGAGTGGAAAAATATAATACAATGCGAAAAACGCTTAACGGGGAGTTCTTTGGCTCCACTGAGGGGCTCTAAGAATTAGAAATCGTACAGGGAAAGACTTGAAGGCAAATCAAAATGTGAGGCCTCGTTGATTTGGTCGCGGTTAGGGGCTACTTCTGCAGTTCCTCAAGTTCTTTCCTCTAATCAATTATTAGTCCGGTTAAATGGATTATCCTGTTTCTTTTTTAGCCAGGTAAAAATTGATTTACAAGATTTTTTTTTAAAAAAATCGAGCCTTTTCATCATAGATTCCTTCCCATCATCAATTCATGTGAAGAACTGGCTATTTGAAGAGTAAAAACCGTAATTTAAAATTTACAACCTTGATCTAGCCTCTAAGCCTTGTAATCCCGATTTGGCACCAATCTTTGATAGATTTGGTAGTAACACCTTACGCATGTAAATTACACTTATATAAAATGAAAAAGGATCGATAACATAAACATTCCACATAATTCTTATGTCAGCTGTGGCAGTGAGGCTGGGGATCTACCTCTATACAGGTTATCTTCATAATTATTTGGAAGAAAAAGTTTTCTTTATAATTTAGTTGTGTGTTTTTAATCTAAACCCACAAATTCCTGCAACGGTGTATCAATTTCTAACCCATGATGACAATGCAAGAAGAAATATAAATCCGAAACATTTGTGGATGAATGGTGAAAGGAAAGACACCATTAAGTTGAGCTATTGTTTACAATCAACGAGAAAGGTTAGAAAGCACTAAAACAAGTACAAAACCTCACAAACTCATCTTGAGGTTTTTTCCATCGGAAGGTTGCAATTAGTTAACGTATAAATTGAGCTTTATTAAATCATTTATTGAGTGAATTTGAATTTAATTATGTTCAATAATTATTTTAGACTTTTTAAAAATATCCAAATTAGTGAAAACAATCTATACATTCAATCTTGTGAATGTAATTTTAAAGTCATATATGATTTGATATATGTGTTGGGTGCAACGCATATGATTAAATGAATCATCTATGAACCGAGTTCAACTTTTTAAATCATATATGATTTAATGAAAGCATGATAATAAAATACACTTTTATATGTAATACTTTTTAATTTATTTACAATTTAAAATTTGATTGAACCGAGTTCAATTTGGTTAAACCAAATACAAAATATACCGGCCATAAATTTGATATTAAAAACCATGACCATAACTTTGATAGTAGGAGACTTGCCATTTGCCCAGTTAAAAACCAAAAAAAGAAAAAAGAAAGTAAATAACAAATGGTGAGGTAAACCGAGTCATCATGGTAAAAAAATTAGCAGGGATGGCAAGTCCCTAATTTGGTACTAGGGCTGCTAATTGAGCGAGCCAGTTCGTAAATATTTAGTATTCGGCTCAACTCAACTCGAAACTCGACATTTAAATACTCGAACTCGAATCTTACGAGCCGAACTTGAGTAAGGCCGTATTTGACTTGACTTGACTCGGTTATAACTCGAACTCGACTCGTTAAAATAATATAATAATATAGTCTTTAATATTATATATATATATAATATAATAATAAAGAAGCGAGATAGTTGAGATGGAAGGTATTTAAGTTGATAAACTTTTTTAAGTGAGGTAATTTTGACTTTTAATCGAGCCAATTTTGAGCTCATGAGAAAGTTGAGTTTGAATTTGGAAAAATTAAACATTTTAAGTGTATCGTGTCGAGTTCGAACACATAAAAGATATTTAAGTCGAACTCGAGCATATATATTTTAAACCTGTTTGATTTTTAGTCAAGTTTGAATAAATTTTAAATTATTTAAACCAAATTCGACCATAAATTAACTTTGGATCTTTTTCGCCAGCAAACCTATCGGACACAAATGTTTTTTTCCTAACATGGGACCCGCCGTCAGAGAGATGCACCAATAATCAAACTCCAAACTTACCAAGTCGTTGGATCTCCGATCCAATTAAGATTAGATTCGCTTCAAATCTGCGGGCCCTTGGTCCGTATACACAACACAACAGAAGAGAGCGTCGGCCTACCCATGGCGTATGCGTCTGTGCGCGCGTATGTTATTATTAGTATATTAATGTGGTCAAAACCCTCAATCCCTCCCTTTTGCCCACAACAATAATCCCCTCGATCTCATCTACTCTCGTCTCTTTTGGTTTCTGCTTTATTATTGCGTGGGCGTAGTGCTACTATTTTTTCTGTGTTTATCGGTTTTGGACGGATTTTGAGGCGGACGCAGATAAATGGAAGCGGGATCGGCGCCTTACAATCCCCGCACCGTTGAAGAGGTTTTCAGGGATTTCAAGGGCCGCAGGGCCGGCATGATTAAGGCTCTTACTACTGGTACTTGGATTTTTAAAAAATTTTTTTAATGATGCGTAGTTGCTTACTTTCACGAATGTTGTGGAGTTTTTAGATTGTTTTAAGCTCAGCTTAAATCGTGTTCCTTTTTTTGGCGTCAATTTCGCAGATGTGGAGGAGTTTTACAATCAGTGCGATCCGGGTGAGGTTTTTTTCTCTCGCTCGCTTATGTTGTTGCTTGTGCTTGTGGTGCTAATTTTTATTCGATTTTTATTTTTAATCTGTTAGTATTACTCAATTATAGGCTACAAGTGATCTTCTGTTGCATTTAACATTTCCTTTCGGATTTAGTTAGTGCAATGATGGATGGAAGAGAAGATAAGACCAATTTTAAGTGGGGAAGTGTATTTATTTTGATTTAAGATTAATCTGTCGGGTATTAATTGGTTATGGGAGGAGGTTCGTTTTTATGCAAATTATGCTCTAATCAATTTCTTATTTTGCTAGTCCCAGAATTGCAATATTTTTCGGTGTGAATGATATATTATCTACTACTAACGTGTTGTTTGCTGCAGAAAAAGAAAATTTGTGTCTTTATGGGTTTCCGAGTGAACAATGGGAAGTTAACTTGCCAGCTGAAGAAGTGCCGCCTGAGCTCCCTGAGCCTGCATTAGGCATTAACTTTGCGCGGGATGGGATGCAAGAAAAAGATTGGCTGTCCCTGGTTGCTGTTCACAGTGATGCCTGGCTACTTGCTGTGGCCTTCTACTTTGGTGCCAGATTTGGCTTTGACAAAAATGAAAGGTGACTTTTGATGGTTCTTTCCTCCAATGAATGCTTTCATGTTTCACGTATTTACTTGAAAGTTAGCCTGGGCTAATTGCCATTCTCTGTACTATTTTATACTTTTCATTAATTTTTGTCTATTAACAGTTATTTTTACATTCACATTTCACGGACTGCTAAAGGGTAGTATCTGCCAAATGGTTCTCTTTTCCTTGCTGCCAGTATTTACCGTGAAAGATGTTGGTTGTAATTTTTTCTTATGAGTTCCACATGACATACATCTTGTCATGAAACAAGTACTTAAACTTCATAGCTTTTCAGACTGAAGTTTTTCAGTATACTTGTAACCACCATATTTAGGAGTTTTTCTTTACTTGAGTGTTATCTTTTTTCAACTTTGTTGGATAGAAAGGTATATTTGTTGTCTATAATTGGGCAAATGTGTGCACATAAGATTACCATTTTCGTTTATGTTGGTGTATACACCTCCATTGAATGTTATTTTTCAAAGGCAAAGACGGAAATGAGGAATCACATGCAAAAATTTGTATGTGTGAGATTACGGAGAAATGAATGAGGTAAAAGTGAACCCAAGCTGTTGTTTTGAATAACCTATGTAAAAAATCATGCAATAATAAGTAGTACTTGGTTTGGAAACTTCTTGTTGATGGAACACCATGATCGGTCTAGTTTACATACTTCCATTGAATTTGCACTGCTTTGTGTGTGTCATACATGGCCAATAAGATACATGTGGATGCATGGACTGCAGAATGATGTTATTGTATGAATGTATGTTGGTTTCATTAATTTGTTTTTGTCTGAAAAACCACCCCATTTTTATATGGATACAGCCATTTCTTTCCTGATGCATTGCTGATGTTCTGATGTTGTGCTTTTTGTTACTGGAATTTGGGCATGCGAGGTAGCCTGATTCTTGGTTTTGTGTGATTTATTTAGGAGACGATTATTTACTATGATCAATGATCTTCCAACAATATATGAGGTTGTTACTGGGGCTGCAAAGAAGCAAGTCAAAGAAAAATCTTCTGGAACCAATAACAACGGCAACAAGTCGAAGCCTAATTCTAAGGTATGATAATATTGCAACTTGTTCATTGTTGTGACTATTTGAGAAGTGGATGCAATCTTTTTGACGAGTGACTTGTGAAACCAATATCAGATGGACGTTTGTTTGCTTCCACAATTATCATGTTTGCAATTTTATTTCCTTGCAGCCACGAGTTTCTGAATTGCAAACCAAGAATTTAAAAGGGATGCAACCAAAGGAAGACGATGATGGCTTCGAGGATGAAGAGGAAGAAGAACACGGTGAGACTCTTTGTGGGGCTTGTGGGGAGAACTATGGAACCGATGAGTTTTGGATTTGCTGTGATGTCTGTGAGAAGTGGTTCCATGGGAAGTGCGTTAAGATTACTCCTGCTAGGGCCGAACACATAAAGCAGTATAAGTGCCCATCGTGCACTAACAAGAGAGCACGCCCCTGATCACACCATATTTATAGTATTTAGGACTTCTTCTAGGTATTTGTGCTTTTTTAATTTCAGTTAATCAAGTTGTGTGGGTTGCCTAAACTTGGCAAATGCTTTTAAATGTTCCATTTCTTTCACCAGATCTAAAAAGGATTGGTCTCTCTTATTTGTCCCAAGATGGGGGCTTGGTTTATTATAATGGTGTTTTCATGCTTCATTGATTGGGGTTTTTGCTAGTTTTCTTGCACAGGGTTACGAGGAAATCATAAATGTGCCTCGTACATATGTGGAGTATCAGATATACCTCGCCTTGAGAACTAATTTATATCGTGTAACATTTTTCTCCTTCATGGATTCCTTTGCTCTGTGGTTTTGGTTATTCAAGTACATTGGATGGTGGTTCTCACCGTCAGCTTTTGTTTTCAGTTATTTCTGATTATTGGTTCTTGCCTTTCCCTTCATCTTGTTTATAATGTAATAATTTGCTTGCTTAGCATTACTTTATGTCACAACTTGACGCCAATGAAATTAGCCCCCGTCTGAATTCTCACTTTATGGCGGGGCCGTGAGCCCGTGCTCTGTGGAAGAACATGGAATGCTCCTTCACCGGCTCTTCTAGTGAGAAGCAGGTACTTTGTCAATAATTTTTTCACTAGTACAACTCTTTGGGTATGTTTAGTTTGTATCTTTTTCACTGTTGGCTGTAAGAATACATGTAAATTTTATTATTTTCTTAAGCTTAGTATGCACTGAAAATATAATGCGAAGTGATCTTTTTGTGAAAGCAAGTATGATTACATTCTTCAAACGTGGAGATAATTAAAACAAAAATTATCTTGATTTGATTTATTATTGACAAAGTGAATAGGGCAAACATAGTTACATAAGGTAGGGCTAGGTTTTGAAAACGGTTGCTAGATTATGAGCTAGTCCGATAACAACGGATAAATTAGTTAGACTTGGTCATGGATATCATCCCGTATCTTATTTACATTGACGGACTAAAAACGATACACAGCCTTATTTTTACTCTTGCTGTTAGTGACTTGGTTGCATGTTATATGTATTACTTAGTCAAGGTGTAAGATGTTGCACTATGGACTGCCTATTTTAGAGATAGACTCTAATTTTATAAATAATTTTTTATTAAATTATTAAATAACTATAATTATATAATATCTTAAGAATAAATTTAAATATTAAAAATAAAATTTTAATTGAATAATAAGATGGATTATAATAATTTATTTTTTTATTTTATTTTTATTATATTTTGACGGGTTGAATGAGATAACTTTGTTAGAGTCTAACTTTTTAGTTCTTTTTTTATGAATAAAAGTAAATATCGGTTCTTTGTACTGATTAATCTTATTACAGTTTTGAATAAACAATATCTTTTGACGGGTTCCCTCATTTCCGTTCTCCACGAGAAGTCGCGTTTGGTGCGTCACATGCGTTGTCGTTCAAGCAATCGACGCTTCAACTTGTGTATAAATGACACCCTTCATCTTCTTGATTTGCAATTTGGAATAGTCAGTAGTTTGGTTGTTTTCGGCGTCACGCGTGACCGCTCCTGCCCTTTTTTGCTAGACTGCCTCAGCGTTCAGTGGTTGGACATATCGTCGTACTCAGGGAGGATGAGGCTCACTGGCATTTGTTTATGAAAAGTAAAATAACTAGCATTTAATTGTTTTTCTTTTTTAATGACATAACGTCGTGAAAGTTGTTGAATTCTGCTTAGAAAAATAGTTGTTGATTTTTTAACATGTTCTTATTCTCTATCTTAGCGCATATAAGTGAACTGACAAGATACCAACGGTGGTCTGCTATTGAAGCTAGATAGTCCCGATTGACAACCACCATTTGGCATTGCTATCAATTTGCCTATACTCATCACAACCTTTCTCGGCAATACAAATGGTGGACAGCCACACCATCAAATTTTCATTTGAGTGTAAAATTTGTTGGTGGGCTGCAATAATAAGTGAACACATTTACATTGAATAAGTCTGGATGGTCTCAATTGATTTGTTACAGTATGAAGTCGCAACAAAATAGCCGGGAAGCCTTCTAATTGGAAAAAACTTACTAAAGTTCGCTTCTATTGTTTGCAAGGACCAAAAGCACTAAAACGGCTTTCACAAAAAATATGTTCGTAGATGTGTCTGAGCCATGTCAAATTCAAGATTTGAATAGTTTCTTTTTTTGCCCAACACTATTTTTTAAGCTATGAATAAGGTTCATTCGTGTTACATTAGAGTAAAGGATTGTCATTTGAACAACGTGATTGGAATTGTGAATACAATGTACAATTTTTATTAACAATATTAAGTGTGTAACAAGAAACGAAAGGATGTCTTTGGCTTAAGATTTATGCTATATTTTCAACAGAGGAAATTTTGGTTATTTTGTATTATTTTGATTGGTATGGTTGTCTATACAATTAAGAATATGTTGTTAATTTATTACTTTTGTTTAAAATTTCAGATGTTTACTGTGAGAGGTGTGTTTGGGGCTTATTATAGAAAATTTTTAATATATATAAATTAAATCCATTTAAAATAAATTGTTTAAATTCACATTTTTTAAAGTGGAATTTATTTTTGTTTAATTTTGAGTTTAAATTTCTTAACTTGTGTTAAAGTTAGAATTCATATTTGTTTACAAGGGTTTTTTTTTGTAAATAATATATCAAATTATTTTGAAGACGAACATAAACTGTGCCCGTAAAAAGTGTTCCGAATACAAATATGAATATGAACAATGTCATATAAAATTTTTGTGGACGCAAACACATGCAGCTAGATCACCTTCGCATATGGTATTAAGCAAGGTATTACGCCATTTTGTGGCTTATATTTATTATAAATTTTAATTTATAAAAAAATTGTCGAATAATTAAATTGAGTATAATAATCTAATATCTTAAAAATCAATTTTGATTAACTATAGATTTTATAGATAAATTTTTGCTGACTAATTGGATAGACTACAATAATTTATCATCTTAGAAATAGATTATAATTGACTCTTAACTTTGAAGATGGATTTTAATTGAATGAGATTATAGACTGCACTAATAATTTGATTTTTTTTAATTTTTATTGTATTTTAATTGGTCAATATTTGTATTTTTTAATTAGGCACTAATATTTGATATTTTATTTTACCTTTTTTTTTTTTTGTAACCAATGGTTCAAAAAGTCCCCAAATGATTTGGGCAGGGCCGCCTCCAAAAACGACCTTTGAGGCATCCATCATTCCCAATTGCTATTGTAGGGGGAGGAAGGAGACAAATCCAGAGTGTGCTTCGTGGTCGCTGCCGGGAGCGGAGATATGAACAGGACACATGGGTGCAATTGTAGAAGGAGCAAACAACCAAACAAGAGTGGCCAATAAACAAATGTGCTCTCACTTGTTCCGGGTAGGTTCATCGAAGAGAGCAAAGGGGTTGACCATTGACGCCCGCCAATATTGCTCACCATCGTACTAGTAACTACTACGACTGCTGCCACTCATTCATCTAACTCCTATATAATCGACCTTCCTCTTCTTCCTCCCCCACCGCCAAGCTCACCTCTGGCTACCTCAGTCCTTGGTACAACTCTCGCTACCTTTAGAGCTAGAGCCTTTTAACTCCTTCCGAGAAAGATCAGTATATATATACAGAACAGTAGTACTCTACTGATCATCATATTCATATTCATGGCGACCACCGAGCAGAGCAACATCCGCTTCAAGGACACCTGCCGCCCGCCCACCCTTCCTCTCCCCAAGAATGGCGTCAACCCCATCTCAGTTAGCGGCAACTCCTACGTCGCCAACCCTCCCCATTGGAAGAAGGCCGCCTCCGCCCTCGAGTGCACCCACTTCGACGAGGTCCGCCGCATGGTCTCCCAGTTCTACCAGACCAGCACAGTGGACATACAAGGGACCAACCTCACCGTCGCCCAGGTCGCCGCCATCGCCCAGCGGCCGCAGGTGGCCGTCAAGCTGGACGCGGCAGCGGCGAGGGAGCGTGTCAACCGGAGCGCCGGCTGGGTGGCGGAGAACATTGCCCGCGGCTCCGACGTGTATGGCGTCACCACCGGGTTCGGCGCCACCTCGCAGCGTCGAACGAACAAGACGGTCGACTTGCAGACGGAGCTGATCAGGTTTCTCAACGCCGGTGTGATCGGGAAGGAGCACCTCCCAAGCAACTACGCCAAGGTGGCCATGTTGGTGAGGACCAACACGCTCATGCAGGGCTACTCCGGCATCCGGTGGGAGCTTTTGGAGGCCATGGCCAAGCTCATGAATGAGAATCTCATCCCCAAGCTTCCACTCCGAGGCACCATCACCGCCTCCGGCGACCTCGTCCCACTCTCTTACATCGCCGGCGTCCTTACCGGCCGGCATAACTCCAAGGTTACGACCCCCGCCGGGGAGGAGATCACATCTCTGGAGGCGTTGAAGCGGGCGGGCATTGAGGGGCCGTTCGAGCTGCAGGCGAAGGAAGGCCTCGCCCTGGTGAATGGCACGGCCGTCGGCTCCGCCGTCGCGGCCACCGTTTGTTACGACGCCAATGTGCTTGCGCTGCTATCGGAGGTGCTTTCGGCCTTGTTCTGCGAGGTGATGCTGGGCAAGCCGGAGTTCACGGACCCGCTGACCCACGAGTTGAAGCACCATCCCGGCCAGATAGAGGCGGCGGCGCTGATGGAGTTCTTGTTGGACGGGAGCGACTACATGAAGGAGGCGAAGATCAGGCACGAGAAGGACCCATTGACGAAGCCGAAGCAAGATCGATACGCCCTCCGAACGTCGCCTCAATGGTTGGGCCCCCAAATCGAAGTGATCAGATCGGCCACCCACTCGGTGGAGAGGGAGATCAACTCCGTCAACGACAACCCGCTCATCGACGTCGACCGGAACATCGCTCTCCACGGCGGTAACTTCCAGGGCACCCCCATCGGCGTCTCCATGGACAACCTCCGCCTCGCCCTCGCCGCCATCGGCAAACTCATGTTCGCCCAGTTCTCCGAGCTCGTCTGCGACTACTACAACAACGGCTTGCCCTCCAATCTCAGCGGCGGCCCGAACCCGAGCTTGGACTACGGCATGAAAGGCGCCGAGATCGCCATGGCCGCCTACTGCTCCGAGCTCCAATACCTGGCCAACCCGGTCACCACCCACGTCCAGAGCGCCGAGCAGCACAACCAGGACGTCAACTCCCTCGGCCTCATCTCCGCCCGAAAGAGCGCCGAGGCCGTGGAGATCCTCAAGCTCATGTCCGCCACCTACATGGTGGCGCTTTGCCAGGCCGCCGACCTCCGCCACCTGGAGGAGAACATGAGAGAGGTAGTCAAGCACGTCGTCCTACAAACATCGAGGAAGACGCTGTACACCGGCAATGACGGCTCTCTTCTCGAGTCGAGGTTCTGCGAGAAGGAGCTGTCCATGGTGATCGACCACCAACCCGTCTTCTCCTACATCGACGACCCAACCAACCCATCATACTCCCTGATGTTGCAACTCAAGGAGGTGCTGGTGGAGAAGGCGTTGGAGGGGAGGCGGCCAACGAGGAGGGCTTCGCCGTCTTCAAGACCATTCCGGCGTTCCAAGAGGAGCTCGGAAAGCGGCTTACCGAGGAAGTACCCAAGGCCCGGGCCCGGTTCGATGCGGGTGACTTTCCCATCCCGAACCGGATCAAGGCGTGCCGGACCTACCCCATCTACCGGTTTGTGAGGACGGAGTCAGGGACCGAGCTGTTGAGCGGGGCCAAAAAGGTGAGCCCAGGCGAGGAGATTGAGAAGGTGCACAAGGCAATCGGAGACGGGAAGCTTGGCGAAGTTCTGAATAAGTGCTTGGCCTCGTGGCGCGGCTCGGCTGGACCATTCACGCCGCGGCCGGAGGTGGGTTCACCGGCCCACTTTAACCCGCAGTACTGGGGTTGGTTCGATAATATGAGGTCTCCGTCGGCCACCAGTGGAAGGGGTTACTGGGGTCTCTAAATA
>JAURVB010002522.1:0-42460 GCA_033002965.1 Piper betle | reverse complement strand
GGTATCACTGCGTCCAAAATTCTTTTGCCACGCCTCTTAGCATCACTTTTATATATTATCATTTAATAATAATAATAATAATAATAATTATATATTAATTATATATATATATATATACACACTACGGGTGCTTGAATACTTCGACTCGAAATTTTAGAAATAGATTCTAATTAAATAACAAGATATATTATAATACTTATAACTCTTTTTCTTTTCAACATTTTAATTAGTTGAATGTCTTTAATTGAAATTAGGTTCTTTACTCCCTTTTGATCTTGAAAATAGTTTTGAGACCAAAATATAAAATTTAAATCAATTACCTCTTTATGAGAGGGCAATCTATTTTTTTATTATTTTTTTGTGATTTATTTTGTCGGAAATCTTAGTTTAAATTTTGTGATACACCAGTTAAATATGTTAATTTGACTTTAGATTTTAACGATGGTTTTGATGATGATGGTAATTTTATCTAATCCGAGGAAGAAAAAACTCTTAATGAATAGTTACATTCATTTTGCACTCGATCTTTAACTTCCTATAATTGCCTCAAATTCGTTTTTCATCGTTAGAAAATATCATTAGTTAGATTTTTAAGCAACATTTTTATTTTTCTTCATATACCATTAAGAATTAGAGTAAAAAAATAAAAAAAATTTGAATTTTTGGATGCCTTTTATAACACTTGCTTATTCCAAATAACAATGTATTTATCCGATTCATAAAGTAAAAATACCATCAATAAATTACCAACTTACAAGCCACTTTATATAATAAGTATAATAAGAGATTTTTGGATATTAAAAATCATGGTGAAATTTTTATTTTTCAAGGAATATGCATATTGTGCCTTCCACATGGTTTTGGCAACAAAGGGATTTTAGGCATGATGCACTAAGAATGAGGATTGTTTTCCTCTTCTTTTATATATATTTTGATCTTTTAATTAATTTATTTAAATTCATGGTTTTTTTTAATTAACAAAAAATAAGTCCCATTTAAAATTTGGATTTGAGGCGTCATATAGATTAAGAAGCCTTGACTTTAGGGATAGGCATACTTCGGGTAGAACTAGATTTTGGTTCGGTTTGGTTTAAAAAATATTTAGTTTGGGTCAATTTCAATATTGGGTAATTAAACCCAATATAAAGAAATTTAGTTTGGAAGCTTGTAACTCACCGAAAAACTTTTTTTAAAAGAACTTATCATTAGTTTATTTTAATTTATTTATAATTTATTTGAGATGCTTAATATAATAACTATGTATAGAATATTTTAAATATGATTATGATAGTTAAATCATATTTATATTTGATTTATTATCAAAACTATAATAAATTATAATAAATTTATTAGAATTTTGGCTTTTGTTTGATAACTGAACCGAATTGCATAAAATTTTTCGGACAATTTCGATTAAGTTTGGATTCCACGTCAGTTGAGTTCCAAAACCAGACTTCGGAACACTATGGTAGTTCGGTTCCGGTCGTGGAATGATGACATTCTACTTGACTTATCCTAGTTTAAGATCTTCTTCTTCTTCCTTTTTTAATTTTGTCTTCTAAAGAATCTCCCATCTCTTTTTGTATTGTTTTTCAACTATCAACTACTATCACGAACCAAGGAAGACGGGAACCTAACCTCCACGTGTACGTTCAGCGGCATGTGCCTTCTGGACAAATGCGTCCTCTTATACCCATGCCCCATTCTTATTATTACGTAAAGTTTACATGCAGGCCATAGCCGTACACCATCATTTTTGGCAGCCTTTTTTCCACCACCAAAACTCTGTAAAATCAAATATTTAAATTGTACTATCATAACAATTTTGTTGGGCCCATCAAAATAATATAAAACAAAGTGGCGAAAGGTTTAGTAATACACGAAACATTACTATTTCTGATAAACGTGGCAATAAGGATCCTTTAAATCTGACTTCAAAGTATTAATCACTAATAATAAATCTTTTTTAAAGAATTGGTTTTGACTTTTGCCAAGTTTTTAGGGGACAGCTGACTCTATTAGTCAACCTGATTAAAAGCTACAACTTTCCAATGGAAAGAAGTAGTATTTATTGGTTGTTTGATTGTAATAGAATATTTTGTGTGAAATTTCAAAAACTTTTGCTACAAATCCGTTTTTGTTACAATTATAGAAAATGATCGAGCTTCTCAAGTTTGGCAACTTAGAGTTATCTCTTGTTATTTTCAATATTCAGGCTTTTGTGAAAAAAATGAGGTTAGGTCATTGTAACATTTCGGGCACGCACATGAGTGGTTGTTACCATTCCGCTCCGCAACCTCCATGACACCTAACCAACTAGGCCCCCGCTATGGGTCAAGTACTCTTTAGTGGGTTACTATACTAATATTATATCCAATCCATTTGGGCCAATGCAAACTAAAAGCACATGTGAACCAAACCCATGGAAGGAAGCCCAAACGTCATCACAATTCTTCTCTTTTTATTCTTTTTTTTACTTTATTTTTCCGAAATTGTGTAATAATTCCGGACAATTTTTAAGTTTTTGAAGTGCTGTACAAATTGCACACATCAACTTCAAAAATTAATATCTCTTGGAATTCATACCCAAAAGTTATGGAATTTTAGGAGTAGAAATTACATGTCATAAAATTTCTTATGCAAAAAGAATCAATATTGAGTTATAATTTTTATAAGTCAATGAACAAATTAGGAAAAAACTAAAACACACTACTTGGACAGGATATTTCTTTTTGGATAATTGGTATTAACTGAATTCATAGTCCATGTTAAATAATAATATTATTTGATATAGAGAAGTTATTTTCTTAAAGATATTAAAATGTAAAAGAATTCATTTACAAAAGTTTGTATGGTCTAAACACTAATTTCTTTTCAAGTTTAAGTTTAAATAAATCTAACTCATTCAAAGCTTTAGGCTCCTTGGCAACATTCTAGTCTTCAAAGTTCTGTTAAAGTTTTAGCCTTTGTTTAAGTCTAAGCCCATGACTTCAAGACTGAGACCAACATCATACTTCAATAACTTCATGACACAACATGTCCAAGTTTAAATCTCCTAAATTCATCCACCATGAGTCCACTATAGTCTTCGTCGATTTTCACTGCTTCATTCAAATTCAAATTTCATGTTGCATGATTTAGGACTTCCCAAAATTGCCTAATAGCTCCTCCATAAGTCCAAATAGTAGGTCCAAGGTTTGCTCCAAACACCCATCTACCACATTTATGATTAGGCCAACCAAACTATGTTCACATCACAATTAAATGATAGTCCTTGACAACATTTGCTCAAGTTCACGTGTCTACATCCAAATTCACTTGACCAAATCCATGTTCACGTTGTACACAATTTTGACTGAACTTATAAGTTGATGTCGCATTGCTCACAACTTATGTTCAAGCTTGATCATCAACACTACTTGGTCGAATACATAAGTTGAGTTTCATGATCAAAGTAAGATAACTTCATAAGCATCAAGCCATAGGCTTAACATGTTGTCTATTTCCAATCATTCCTTTGGACTACTGAATGCCCACTAATCACTCCAATTTTGTCCTAAATTGTATGATCCATAGCCGAAACATCTTTCCAAGACAAACTTGCCTTCATGTTTCATCATCAAAATTCCAAAACTAACAATATCCCCCTTTTTGATGATAACAACATCTCTATCTTCCAATCCGTCTTATGTGTGGGTTTTCCAATTCTTGCAAAGCACTCTTGATATCTTCATGCTCCCCCTTGATTTTTGAAACTCCCCCTTTGAACCAAGTCACACAACTTTGGAGACAACCTTATCACATTCTCCCCCTAGACATCTTCAAAAACATGTTGTACGGGCTCCCTACACAAAACATGTTAGTGTACACCCCATGTAGAGAGCAACTTGGTATTTCAACCTTTAATGCCAAGGTAGTCTCAAATGCTCATTGATGGGGAGAGCCACTTGGAGAAAGAAAAGTCAAATGCCAATTTTTTTAAAAAAAATTTAAAAATCTTATAAAACTTAAGAGAATAACTAACTCAAAATGAAAACAAAGCTTTTAAGGTAAATCCCAAACAAATGATCAAGTAGAAAATATATTAGAAACCAAGCCTAAATTGAATATATGTATAACAAATCTTTCTTCACCTAAAGGTTTTGTAAAAATATCCCCAAGTTGTAGTTTAGTGGACACATATTGAATGTCTATGCCTCCATTTGAACATGTTTTCAAATAAAATGATACCTAACCTTTATGTTTTATCCTTGAATAAAACA
Organism: Piper betle; assembly: GCA_033002965.1. Taxonomy (NCBI): domain Eukaryota; kingdom Viridiplantae; phylum Streptophyta; class Magnoliopsida; order Piperales; family Piperaceae; genus Piper; species Piper betle. The sequence goes on along the minus strand of JAURVB010002522.1, from coordinate 38,198 downwards.
TTGGGTTCTTGGGAGTGGCAATGGCGCTTGTGCAATCATAATAGAGTGAGATCCTCTTGAGGTCAACTCTATAGTCCTTCGAGGTGTGTTGCCTCCAAAAAATTTGTGCATATAAGAGTTCAACACATATGTATTCAATCTCGGTGGTTGATAGAGCAATTGAAGTTTTCTTCTTGCATTGTCAATATAAAAAACATGATCTTAAAAAGAAACATGCTCCACTTGTGATTTTTCTATCATTTTTAGACTATACATAGTCTTGATTCGTGTAGGAACATAGATCAAAATAAGTTCCTCTTGGATATTAAATACTATAATCACTAGTTCCTTTTACAGTCATACTTCTACATGCACTAATTTTAATATCCAAGAGGAACTAATTTAGTGAGGAATTATGGTATTTAAATAGAACTATACTGTAATAAGTTCATGCGCCACAATTTAGTTCCTAAAAAATTCCTACACAAAAGTGGAGGAACTAAAAAGTGAAGGAATTAAATAACTTATTTTAAAATAACAAAAGTGAGGAACTAAAAAGTTATTTGATATACTACACAAAAGTTATTCAAACTAAATAACATAAGTTCCTACACAAAAGAAACATGCTCCACTTAGTGAGTCACATCATGACTTCCTTGGTTTTAGTTTGAAATCTAGCACATAAGCATACACTTAACATGATATCTAGTCTACTTGTAGTGAGATATAGAAGACTTCCAATCATACTTCTACAAGTCCTTTGGTCAACATTTTTTCCCTTCTTCATCATTCTCTAGTTTGCAGAGTAGTGCTCATAGGGATACTTGACTCTTTGGCTTTTTCTATTCCAAACTTTTCTAATGCATAGTTGCTTTGACTTATAAATATCCCTTTCTTGTCTTATTTCACTTGCAGTCCAAGGAAAAAATTGCTCTTCCATCATACTTATCTCAAAGTCTTTACTCATCAATGCCGCAAACTCTTCACACAACCTAGTATTCATAGATCTGAATACTATATCATCGACATAAATTTGCACTATTAGTACACCTCCTTCCTTACCTTTTGTAAAGAGTGTGTCTCAATCTTTCCTCTTGTAAATCGTTGAGCTACTAGAAATGAATTTAGTCTTTCGTACCATGCTCTTGAGGCTTACTTAAGACCATAAAGGCCTTGTGAAGTTTATACACACAATTTTGGAACTTTTGGATCTTCAAACCTTGGTGGTCACTTCACATAAACTTCTTCTTTCAAATAACCATTCAAGAAAGTACTTTTTAATCCATTTGATATAATGTGAAGTCATGATAGTAAGCAAATGAAAACATTATTCTTATAAATTCCAATTGAGCAATCGAAACAAGGTCTCATCGAAGTCTATCCCCACTTCTTGGCAATGTCCTTGGGCAACAACTCTAGTTTTGTTTTTGACACAGTAAAAAGAAATTGATCTGTGCCCACGGTTTGAAACCATGAAGAAATAGCAGAAGACTGTGGCCAAATGTGACTCTACGGTTTTAAACATAGATAGCTACCTGTAGCTAGAAGCCCCATGGGCATAGTGTTTTCTCTACGATTTTCTTTGAACTGTAGACATAAAGTTTCAACAATCTCTACGGTTATTGGCTTATATAATCGTGGAGATAACCGGTAAAGAAATAATCATATTTCCATAAATGTTTCTTGCCTCAACGGTTACAACCATAGAGAGTTCTTTATCTCCATGGTTATCATTGCAGTAAACCACCTTCACGGTTACGACTGTAATACCCCAAATCCGGTCCACGCTTGTGAACCGAACCGGCATGTTACAGGCCCTGATTAGGTCGGCTAACCCAAACCCAACTCGTGTGGATTAAATCTCGATGTCTTAAGATGAAGATATGACTCGTCATGATAGATAAATGCACAAAATCCTAACATGATACTACATAGATGACATGCAAAGTAATTCATACAGCAATACGATTATGATCAAAATCAATAAAAATTCTAAAATAAAACGGACAGAGTCTCCCCTAAAAGTGCAATTAGGGGCCACCCTGTCAAAATAATATATATGAATATATATGCATGTATCAACAATTTCATTCACACACAATCTAATATGTTGTAAACTCACTTGGAAGCTTGGGTCTCAACCCACAACGCTTCCACTGCGCAATCTATTCATGTTCACGTCATCTCATCATGTCTTAGCACTTAATTACGTCCTATCATCATATCTTAAGCATTTAATCACATCATATCATGTCTCAGTATTTCACGTCATTCTCAATATAATAACATCATAATAACAATATTAATTACTCTATCGACTGACATGTGTGTGCAAACGACATCATTGCTCCTCCATCCAGGCCGGGACATCCAACTCGTGATTGTCACCTACATATAGTTTAAAAACACGTCAGTAACAAGTGTTCCTAGTCTGGAAAATAAAATAACTATAACAAGCTGGCTATGAGAGAAAACTCTCATATGAAAGAAAACATCATATACTCCTCGTGAACACTCTGAAGGGCACCTACTAAGGAGCCACTGGGCTACAGACCCGGTAGCATCCCGAACTGACTAATCTGTTGCTGATGATGCCTCTCTCGACATTTTCTTACTTTATTTTTTGGTCTCGAATCCTAAGCCCTCTCCTTACCTCCATTTTTCTCCTGGCCTTGAGCACGAAGGCCGAGTACTCTTAGGTAGTCGCCTTTAGTACCCTTTAAACCACAAGTCTGGACATGCGCTGTACTAAACAGTACCCATGAACCTGCACATTCTCTGTGTGTGAGGAACTCAAATGTAGAGTTGTCAGGATCCCTCGGGAATGGAACAGTCCGCTGCACTAATCTAGAGCCCGCTTTGACTATCATGGCATCCACTCATGGTACGTGCGGTCGGTTTCTCCATCTCTCATCTCACTGAAAACTCGATAAAATTATATATATATGCCTGGGAAGGGATTTATGTAATAGGACCACATGCAACTTGTGGTAGATCTTGCTTTCAGAAATCATCCTTGAGGGATCTCATCCTCGAGGGGTTATTAATTCAGAAACTTTTCGGTTAAATTGCCTAAGTTAAGTGGATCCGATAAAACGCCATTTAACCCATCCTGCAAGTATTAAAACAAACATACAATAGAAGAGAGTAAAAACAGAGACGAGTCCTAAACGGACCTGGTAGAAGCTCCAAGCGTGTCATCGCGCCTAGGCGACAAGCTCCTGCTCCGTATGTAAAACCCGTGACTCGAGTCAGGGTTTTACGTTACCGAAACCAGTCGGTTCGACCGTTGGTTCGAGTCAAGTTAGTTCATGAACCGCGTGCTGAGTCGAGGCCAACTGTGAGTTATGAGCGATGAGAGTCAGGTGTACCTGAATATATGATGATAACGTCGAGAAGATGGTTTATGCAGTATTTTTTCTTTTTATATGTTTGATCGTAGAAGTAGTTCTAGGTCGAATAACGCATTAGGACACGTTGGATTATATTCGGGTGGGTTATTAGTTATAGAGCATGTCAATTGGATGCTGTTGTGTTTATTTTATTTTATGAGATTTTTCCATATTTTTCTAGATTTTTTAGAATTTATTACGAACTAGTTATTATTTTGACTCGAGTAGGAATCGAGTCAATACTTAATTACGAAACTGCCACTAGAGTATATTTTCTCCATTGCCGACACCTTCCTCCTTCCAAAACCCTAGCCGTCACTGCCCATTGTGCTCGTCGCCGCCGCCACCGTCGTACGGTTGCCGATCACGCCGCCCCACCCCGCCGTGCAGTCGCCGTGCCGCCACGACCCACCCGGCCACCGTCTCGCCGCCACGACGCCGGAATCGCCCCACAAGCCGCGACGCCCTCCCTCGTGGATTCGCCGCCGTCCGGGCCGCGCTGCCACCGCTGTGACCCCGACGACCACCCCTCGCCGTCGCCGACGTTTCCCCCATCATCCTGACCGCCGTCGAGGCCGGCCGTAGCCCCGATCGGAGCACGCCGCCGCCACCCACTTTCGACACCGTCGCCGACAGCCATCGCCGCCCGGCTGCTTTGTTGACACCACCATCGGACCAAGCTCGTCGAGCTGGTGCTCGATAGACCCCCTGATTGCCCCGTCCCGAATCAGCACCGGAAAACTGAATCGAAATCTCGCCGGAAAACCGCCGGAACCCGGAAATTGGATTCGGGAAATTCACCGGATCATCCGCCGAACGCACCTGGTCCAATCTGATCGGACTTCAGACGCCGCTAGGTGCCGAATTTGAGTTTCGAGCCACGAAACGGAAACCTAGCCGTCGCTCGATTTTCGACGACGCAGGTATAATTTATTTTAACTTAATTATTTGAAAGTATTGATTATTAGAATTGCATGCTAGGATTGGTGAATTGTGTGTTATAATAATATATATAAATGTAGATTTGATTAAGGATAAAATATGAAATTTGTTTGATTGAGTGGTGTTAAAAATGGAGGCTAAGAAACTAATTAGGGTAACTAGGTAATGATCATGATCTAATGCAAACTAGCCTAAGTAGACTTGCTAGAATTGATATAGGTTGATGTGTGTTGATTGATGCGTGATTGTGTTGATTGTGTGTGCATGCTATAGGATGTGTGATTCATCATGCGGGCGTTAGTTTTTAGCTTGATTGTGTGGGTACGGTTTAGGAGCTCGCCGCCTAGTCGCGTGGACCCGTTTGGAGCTTCTACCAGGTCCGTTTAGGACTCGTTCTCTGTTTTACGCTACTCTATTGTGTATTTGATTTATCATGTGCAGGACGAGTTAAGTGGCATTTTATCGGATCCCACTTAACTCGGGCCATTTAGCCAACGATTTTCTGGATTAATAACCCTCGAGGATGAGATCCCTCGAGTTTGTTTTCGAACTTCAGATCCAGCTCACGATGCCTTCGGGCCTATTGTATAAATCCCAACCTAGACCTATATATATGTATAGTTTTCGTATTTTCAGTGAGAGATTGAATGAGGAAATCCGACTACCGTGCTACGCGAGCGGGCACGTGTGAGTCGATAGTGGGCTCTGGAATGGTGTGTGGGCCGTTTCATTCCCGAGGGATCCTGACAACTCCACCTTTGAGTTCCTCAAACCCGGAGAAGTGTGGAGGTTCACGAGTACTGCAATGCAGCGCATGTCTAGACTTGTGGTTTCAAAGGGTACTAAAGGCGACTGCCTGAGAGTGCTCAGCCTTCGTGCTCAAGGCCAAGAGTAATATGGAAGGTGTAGAGGGCGAAAAGGAATGAGATTTGATGCGAGAAGCGATAGAGAAATGGCGCAAGGTATGAGAATGAGAAACGATAAGGGGGACGCTTGTCGAACCCGAGGGTCTCTGAGATTGATATTAGTTATTTTCTGGGCCGGTAACACTCGTTACTAACGGTTTTTCTATATATATGTAGGTGAGGAATGCGAGCGATGAAAGCTGTCGGGACTGCGGAGGAGCAGCACGGAACCACGCACACATGTACCTGCCGCATGTAACTTATAATGATGATGTGTTAATGCTATGTGAATGATAATTTAGATGTGTTTGTTTGGATGAATTGCCTGTTATGAAATGAACGGATAGATGTGAATGAGCAGGGACCCTTGAGTTCAACCTCCGCTTAGATGAAAACAAATGAGATAATAATGGAATGCCGTGGTAGATTTTTATGTTTTGTCGTATTTTGATAAAATATTTATATACCTTTGTGGTGGACAAGTTGGCCCTTATTGCACTTTTAGGGGAAATTCTGTCCGTTCTTACGTAGTAGTATATATTTTCTTTTGGTTCTCATTTATTGTTTTGTCTTATTTTGTGACATCATAGCATGCATGTAGGACCGCGTTAGAACCCAATTGTTCCCATTCATGCATTTCATGTTTGCATCTTCATCTTGAGACGCCAAGTGCGGATCCGTGTCGGCTTAACCGAACCCAGTAGATTAGCGAATGGTTCGGTCGTCGGTGACATTTTCGGGTCGATTCACGGGTGAGCCGAAACAGGGTGTTACACCATATCTACACAACAAAACCAAATACTAATGCCCGCTAAGTAAATGATGCATCACACACACTAAACATCACACTCAAAATACAACAGTATCCAGCTACAGCCAAATAATCATAGATGTGAAAATAATTCTAACTCATCCTATTCAAACTAATTTTATTACGTTTTTCTAAGTTATGTCGTAGTCACTTATCATGCTCTCATTAGATCACTTACTCTTCATTCACACTTAATCTTATCATGCAACTCATAGTTTCATCCATAATTAAGCATTAGTCACATCAAATAATCAACCCTAGCATGTTGTGCTAACAATCATCAAGTTTAAATTATAAATTCGGAGGTAATTATACCTCACATCGTCGATGATCGGCGATGGCTAGGGTTTCGTCGTGCGCCTCGAAGCTCGAATTCGGCGTTCGTCGGTGTCCAAAGTTCGATTGGGCTCGATTGGATGAACTTCGCAAAAGATCCGACAAATTCCAGCGAATCCGATTTTCGGCAAGTTCTGGTAGTTTTCCGGTAGGTTTCAGTGGTTTTCCGGTAGCAGTCACCGACGGCATATATTGGCTACATAGCAATGGTATTGGGTACCATTGGAACCGATTTGGCGAGCCCGACGCGTCTATGCCGTCAACATGGTCGGCGGAGGCAGTGGCTCACTGGAAAATGGCTCAAACAGGGGCGGCGGCGATGGGTCATTGGATCTGGCTGGCCTGGGTGGCGATGGGCTCCGCTCCTATCGGGGAGGGTCGTGGGTTGGTTGAAGATGTTAAGGCGACCACTTGATCGCAGCGGCGACGGTCACCGGCGGCGTAATCGGCGATGGAAGCTTGGCGCAAAGGTGTGACTTCTTCGCGTCGCGGCGGCTAGATGGTGGTCGGGACTGGTCGGGGAGGCACGACGATGCCGTGGCGGGCTAGTTAGCGACGATCAGCAGCACACCAGCGGCAACAATGACAAGCAGAGGGTGGCACAACTAGGGTTTGGACAAGGAAGAAGAAAGGAAGTGTCGGGGGGAAGAAAAATAACTGGTGGCAATATCGTAAATAACACTTGACACGTATCACGCTCGAGTCAAGAATAATCACTAAGTCGTATTAAATCTTAAAAAAAATCGGGAAAAATCTCATAAAATCAAACAAACACCAAAACAGCATAATGATATGCTCTAGAACTATCAACCCACCCAAATTGCCGTAACACGTCCTAACATGGTAAACAACCTAAAAATAATTATACGAACCACTATATATAAAAATAAAAAAATAACTGGCATACTCTCATATATTCTGATAACTCATTCTGTACTGCTGCGTTCATGATGTTGTCATCATCTACTTGGTTACGCATGACCTTCATAACTTATACACACGACTAGCATCGACTCAGTACATGTGTTCTGAAATTGACTCGACTTAAAAATAATGGTCGAACTGACCAGTTCTTAATATAAAACCTTAACTCGAATAGTGGGTTTTATAACGACCATGGAGAAGAACTTATTTCCATGATTGTTACATTGGAGTATTTATTATCTATAACTGGGAGAATTTTTTTAAGCCAGACAATTGAATAATGGACAAATAAATAATAAAGAGTTAAAAATAAAAGAAGCGCACCCTATAAAAACAACTACATGGGTCATCGCTTAGGAAAAAAACTACAAATGGGTCTCCATTATCTTACAGAATTACGATTTAACAAACCCAAACTAACTTAGATTTACAAAACAAGCTTAAATGTTTAACAAACAGAAATCAATTTAAACACTAGCCAAGAACTATTCTGTGCCTCTGCTCCTAGACAACACTCTCTCATCTTGCCACCGCGTATGCATCGTTTGTAAGTAAGAAAAAATACAATTTAACTTAAAATAAACATAACCCAACGCTAAAAAATGTCAAATAGCCATATGCTGATAAGAATGTGAACAAGTACACCTAGTTTTTATTCCCCTCACAGCCAAGAACAAATCAATTATACAAGGAAATCTAGAATAAAAAAACATATCCAAAGTTGTCACAAAGATAGTTTTAGCTTTTACAAAGATGAAATCTGTTAAGTAACTTCAAAATATATATATATATATATATTTTGCATGTGCTTAATTAAAAGGTAGCTTCTAAAAGATATGCGCAACTATTCAAAAGCCTGCAAAGCGTACATAAACTCCCAAAATCCTTCACATGGCGTAAAGACTTGATACCAATATTCACATTCTTCCCAAAATTCACCTGGAAATAGACATAAAACAAGGCAATTTAACTGGCAAATGGCAAATAATTACAGCCGTCATCCCCTCTCGGTTCTGACATATACACCGATCGTATTCATGAAGCAAGAAATAATCTGGTCTCTTTGTTTCAGCTCACATGTGACTAAAAAAGAAAGAGTGACCCAACCTCATTCTAACCAAGCATCCAACTATGAGCTAATTTAAAAATCAAACATGAATAATAGCATGTAAATCAGTTTGAGAAAGACAAAACTTAAATATTCAAAAGACCTTAAAAGGCACTAAATTTTTTAGCAGATAGAGAAGCAAATATAATATCATATACAAATAAAAAGGGGACATTATATTATATTAAGAGATATTAGTTATGGACATAGGTGAGGTTGATGCATGAAAAACACGTTCCTTCTTTTTGAACACTCGAATAATATTAAAAAATGTGCGCCAACAAAAACAAGTCATATTAAAATTAAAAAATGAGGGTCCAAACTTTGTTCTTTGTGAATTGGTTCAATTCTTCTTTCATAGTTACCTTCCAACTTTCTTCATTTTAATCTTGCTTGAAGTTCTTTGGCTCAATGCTAGATAAGAGGGCCCAATGAGAGTCCATGTTCAAAGCTTGAGATCTCATCATAACACCTTTGGAAGGTGATCCAAGGATAAGCTCCTTGGGATGATCTCTACGAACTTTCAATTTCATCCTCTGACTAGTTTCTTCATCCACTTGATTAGCGTCATATGCTTTATCCTTCATTTGAACAATATCTTTTTCCTCATCATATTGCACTATCAACTACTTGTTTGTCTTGACTTTATCATAGATAATATTTGTAGATTCTTCCACCACATTTGGTTCCAAATTATGTACTCTATAACAAGCTCCATCCAAAGCATATCAAAAATAATCTATTTTTAAACTTTGCATCAAATTTGTGTAGTTGATCCTTTGTATTCAATATATAACATCTTGATCCAAACACTCTAAGATGGGAGATTGTAAGAACTTTTTCATAATAAATCTCAAAGGCCGATTTTCCAAGAATAAGCCTAATCAAACATCTATTGCAAATGTAGCAAGAGGTGTTGTTTGCTTTGGCCCAAAACTTATGCGGGAGTCCTTGGTCATATAGTAGTGTCCTTCCATTTCTACAAGTGACATATTTCTTCTTTCAAGAATGCCATTTTATTGAGGAGTCCTTGGAGTCGAGAATTGATGTCTAATTCCTTTTTGATCACAATATTCTATGAACATCTCATTGACGAACTCTCCTCCTCTATCACTTCAGATGCTTGTGACTTTTGTCTTCTTTTCATTTGATATCTTTCTATTTAGTCTCTTAAAGCTTTCTTAAGTGTCACTCTTGTGTGCTAGAAAAAGAACTCATGTAAACCTTGAGTAATCATTCACACTGACTAATTGTATTTCTTCTCACTTAAGCTCCTTATTTGCTGGTCCTACCAAGTCCATATGAAGTAGTTGTAGAAAATTAGTTGTATAGATTTGATTCTTAATTTTGTGAGACACTTGCTTTTGCTTACCTTGTTGACATGGTCTACATGGCAAAATAGTCTTGTTGGATAGCTTTGGAAGGCCTCTCACAAGTTCAAGTGATTTCAAATATTTGAAAAGCTTCATATTGAGGTGTTCGGTTCTCTTATGTTAGTAGTTAGTTTGATCATCAATAGCTGAGAGACAAACAATTTTGGAATCACTAAGCTCATTGGTGTTGACAATGTACACATTTTTCCCCTATTTTCACAAAACACCACCTCATTAGAATCTCTGTATTGTATTTTGCATATCGATGATTCAACAATAACATTTTTATGCATCACAAAGTTGACTAATACTCAACAGATTATGTTTAGTCCATTTATAAGATAATCATTTTCAATAGTAGGTTATTTTCTAACACATCCTTTTTTAACAAATTTTCCTTTACTATTGTCACCTGAAAGTCACAATTTCTCCCGCATGCAAAAACAAAGCTAGAGAATATAAGTGGATCTCTGATCAAATGTCTAGAACAATCACTATCTAGATACTATATAACATGTTCTCTAGTCAAAGAATTAGTAGCCATCAAGCATGAAACCTTTAGAATCCATTTATATAATTTTCTTTGAGTACCAAACTTTATTATGCAAGAAGAAGAAATATGTCCACTTTTACTACAATAGTAGTATGAAAGAGAGGGTTTAGATATTACTTTAGCTATAGTCCCTTTTGAAGTTGCAGGATACCAAACCTTAGTAGCTTTCACAAAGTTGCAAGACACATTAAATTTTCCTAAGGCATGATGATCCTCCCATTCCTATTTTTTTGAATGGGCTTCTTTGAAATGTAAGTAGGTTTTTGAGCTTTTGAGAACTTTTGTACCATTCTCTTTGAAAATTGGTGTATTCCTCCTTATAGGTCTTTAGATCTTCCAAAATTCGATTCCTTTCCTTCTTATATGTCTATTCCATATCCTTCATTTTCTTCGTAACTTGTTCAACTTGTACTTTTTATTTCTTCTTCTCAAGGTTGGGTTTCTTCAATCTTCTATTCAAGTCCTTGGTTTGCTTGGTGAGGTTGACAGATTCATTGAGTACTTCATCAAAGACATGGTTTATCTCTTCAAACTCATCAAAAGTGTCATCATAGCTGTCCACACTTCAACACAATCCCAGCTGAACATTAGCTGAAATCCTTTGTTGTACCCGAACTCCTTTCAAGAGGTTTGTCGATCGTCGAGCTTGTGCAAATCAATACTCTCATACCAATGCAGGGTCCTAGTGCAGGTAGTAACTAATATTCCAATAACAACGATCACTTAATAAGTTTAGTTTGCCCACATATCTTAAAACTACCAAATTAATTAATCGAGAAATATGGAGTGGTTACTAACATACACAATAGTAAAGAAATCAAAATATGATCTATTGATCAACTTATCACTTTGTAAATAACTTCTTGTGTTGCTGACTTAGAATTCAAACTATACAAGAAGTCATGGATGATACTAAAGCAAACATGTCAAACACAAGTGCCTTGAGTAAAGCAGATGATCAAATACCTTATAAGCACAAATATGAAGTATTAGAGTTAAGGGAAGAGACACAAACAAGGAACACAATTTTTAAAGAGGTTCAAAATACTACTCATCTATTCTATCCCACCGAGTCCTTCGGATGAGTAGGTCTTCAAGTATCACTATGATAAACCACTTGTACTCTGCAAGTATCTAGCTTGAGTCCCATTGCCAATTGAGTTTATGATTTTATGGTTAGCTTGCATTAGTAAACTATCTTATTACATGCACTAGAATTTTTTCGGTTAAGAGGCAAAATACTCTTTATGAAACTTCTATACCTTAAAACATGCCTTATTTGGCTTGTACTATATATGTTAAATTTTGTGACTTGTGAACTATCAAGACAATCAAGAGAATTTTTAATTATCAGTATATATACTTGGCTTAACTTGGTTGATTACCTAGAAGTGAGAAAATATTTTATATGTTTATTTACAACCATATTTTATATTTTTTCTATACAGATCTGGCAGCGCGCTAGATCCGACTATGGCAGAAATTTTTTTTTAAGGCACGATTAGATCTTGCCGCCGCCGGCCAGGTCCAACTGCCATTGGCCAGACCTGGCTATCCTCCGCTAGATTTGGTTGGGGGACGCCCAGGTTTAGCCTAAAGTGGTCACACCTGGCCGTGCAGCCAGATCTGTGGCCGTGCGACCAAATATGTTTGGCCGCCCTACGGTCGAATTTGGCCGGTGGGTGGCGAGACATGGCAGCCAGCACCAGATTTGACCGACGTGGCTGTTGCTCGTTGGGGGAAGGAGTTTAGGTTTTTTTTTTTTTTTGAAAAGAATAAAATAGGACCGTCTTTGTATTCAAATGGCTTAGATCAAATTTTGGGGTATAAAAATTTTCCTGACCCGGGCTCACCCAATTGGTCCTCTATTTTTTATTTTGTCCATGTCTATTGCTGGTTGCTAGTACTGCTAGTACATGATTAGAGCAATAAATAACTGGATTACTAAGTGATTAATTTTTTTAAAAACTTATCTCATTGTACCCTCCCTTATGCCTAATTAAGGCGCATCATTGTATGAGAAATGCATAATTAGAGGGGTCGCTAATAGTCATATTATGATTTGAAAGGTAGATACACATTAAGAAGTGCTCAAAGCTAGAAAACTTTTATTACTATTGTTGGTGTAATTTTTGGTAGAAATACCCAAAAGGGGTGAACCCCACTAAATCAAATAAGAAATTAACTTTGACTTAGTTCAATAGGGGTGGGCACAGTTTGGTTAATTGACCAAACTAACCAAATCAAACTCATTTCAAAAGTTTGGTTCTGTGCTATTTCGGATTAGTTGTTGTTTGGTTGAAACCAAGAACAATTAAACTTAGTTCAGTCGGTTGAAATCAATCAAACAAAATAAACTAATAAGAATTCTATTTGTTGCACTTCATCTACTTTTTTCCTCTATTGCACATATGCCTTTATATATTTCTACTTATCATGATATATAACAAAGTTTTATAAAATCATTATTTTGATTCAATATATTGCTATACATGTGTAGGAGATGAAAATTTAATATACTATATATTGTACACCTATTATACAATGTCTCAAACTAGAACATTATTCATATTACTTTTCACGATAAGTATATCCCCAAAATATGCGTTAACAATTCTTTATTTTATAAATAAAATTTAAAAATGATTAGATTAAACATTAAAGAATGGATGCGTAATAATAAAAAACATCATTTATCATTATGGTTAGTTTGATTGAAGTTTGGTTAAATTCAAACCAAATCGAATTATTGTAGTTGGGTCAATTTTAATTATCAATTGTAATTTATTTATTTTTTATCAACCAAATTACTTCACGTTGGTTAATTAGGTAAGTGGTTCAGTTTGTTTTTAACCAAACCAACCAAATGATCAGTTCTAATGACTCACTCTCACATTAATCAAATAATAAGTTAATTTAGTAAATAATCTGTTTAAAATAAATTATTGAATTCATTGATAAACATATATATAATGTAATAATGATATTAAAATATGTATAAAAATGCTCTAGTACAGTCAAAATATGAATTAATGACGTGATCTATTTTTTATCAACTTACTTTTAATTAGTTTATTTTTTGACAAGTTATTTTTCAATCAACTTATTCTAATTCAATTTTTTTATTAATTTATTAATGCAAGTGTTGAGGATATTGAATAGCGTGAGAATGAAAGTGAGTTGATTAAAATTAATTAATTTATTTCTCATAAGTAGATCTGTCATGGCACATGTATTAATAGTTTTATAAAATAAATTGATAAAAATAATGTAATTGAAAAATTCGATCAAATATAGTTTGATTGAAAAAAATTGATAAAAAAATTCATAGAAAAATAAATTCATTTAAAATACTGGTTATAACTTATAAGAGTTAATTAACAATATCAATAAAGATCTTCCTTCTCAATAAATTTGTTTTGATTTTCTCGCCTATTAGCAATATCAATAAAGATCTTCCTTTTTTTCTTTGTAAAAAACTCTAATTATATGATCACATTTCAAATGCTACTTGAGTATCTGGTATTGGTCCTATAAAGCAAAGAATTTTTTATAAATGCGGAAGTCGTTGTTTAGAAACTCGTAAGTAAAAACAAAGTGCTCGTCATTTCGGGCTTTCCCTGGACTTATTTACAAAAAGAACAGTAGAACCAGAAAGAAGGGTAAAAATATATCATGCAATATACAAAAAAGAAATCAGTAAAAAAGCATTTTCAAACGCGATCATAAGTCATAAAGGACAACAAATACGTGCTTTTGCAGCACATAGAAGAGAGGTACTCCTAATGGATGGTTCAGACATCAATTATTGTCAAATTGGTAACATACATATTGCCATTTCCATCCAATTTGATAAGGTATTGCTAAAGTCAATTCCATTAGAAAAGCGATTTGGAGATATCAAATCAGGAATAGTTTCATTGTAATCGTAAATTTCTAGCCTTGAAAAATAAAATGAGCCCAAAGATGCAGGAGCAATGCAATTTATGCAAATGACAAATATAACAGTAAAAACTATCTTTCTCAAAGCAACGCTAATCCATTATTAGAAAACTTGAATACCCCAATAACACAAATGTTGCAACGTCGCTGTAGCGTGTGCTATCCATAGCCATGAAAATGAATGAGACCAAAGCTAGAATGATCGATCCTCTTTCTTCTTTCTTCTTCTTTCCTTCCATCTTTCCCTCTTCTTTAATCGCCCCTGCTTGACTCTCTGTCTTTTCAAAAACTTTTCTCACTTGCTCCTGTTTCTTTCCTTCATTCCCCTACCTTTTGTCTCCCCGGAACCCGTAGTGGATTTTGCAGCCTAGTGCGTCGATGGGTCAAGCTTACAAGGGACTCCTACCTGATGTTCTCTACAAGATGCAGTTCATAAAAATGGATACTGATGATGAAGGGAATCTGAAGTTTGCAACTTTCTTTCGTAAAGTCGAAAAAGAAGTTGAGGAAGCTAGTGCAGGAAAATACATTTGTAAGTTACTTCCTCACCCCTTGGTATTGCCGTCGGCCCTGTTCTCTGCTCTTCAAAATGCTCTGGGTATTCCCAAGCAGGATCTGACTACAGAGGGTAGGCCTTAGTAGTGTTTTCTTCTCAAGTTCACGAAGGATGCCGATCTGAATTGTTTTATTTTCTGAAAACTTTTTATTATGTACAGCTCTCTGTTTGTTGTTGCCCATGCGATAATCCGGTTGATGTCTACTCCTTCGTGCCGAGAAATTTTTATTGCTGGATTCAAATCCATGGAATTCATGAAGATTAACTCTACGAGTTAGCTGGGCGTGAACTTTTGGAGGCTGCTCAACTTAAGATCATTAATTTGGAAGGTGAGAAATCTGTTCTAGTTACCCACGGTTATGTTCGTGCGTATGATGAAATGAACCTAGATGAACCCTTCCTCCATTTTGTTTATACGAGGAATAAGCAAGGGTTTTAATTGGAGGAGAAATAATATATGAGAAGCTTAAGATCTTCTGCTTCAAATGTGGAAGAATTGGTTACCACATGAGTTATTGCTCAAAATTTGAAGGTTCAGTTTTGTTTGAGGGGGAGGAAGAACATACTGATCATGAAAAGAAGAACCTGTATGGTCCTCGGTTGAGAGAGGGCTGGAACGGCAATGAGTGGTGGAAATGGCGGGAAGAGGGGCAGTTCCAGAAAATTGTTTTTGGAAGGTTCAGAAGAACATGCTGTACAGACCCCTAATGGGGAGGAGTACCCACCTGGGTTTGAAGCGCTTGGGGTTGGCTTCCACCCAGTTTCCTCTCGAGATAAAATGGTCGAACCACCTTTAGGATATGGACGGAAAAGGAGTAGATGTGATCTCTGATGCACGAATCGGTCGATTCCGTGCGGAATCGGCCGATTTAAATCAGATCGGCATCGCGCCGATCCGATTTCGGGGCCGACTCGGTCGGCCCCGAATCGGCCTCGGAATCGGCCGAGTTCGCCCGATTCCGACCGATTTAACTCGGAATCGGAATCGGCCGATTTAAATCGGAATCGGTTTTTTTAGGAAATTACTAAAATACCTTAGATATGATTTTTATTAAATTATTTAAGCAGAGGTAAAATGGTAATTTGGATTTTAAAACCCTAAAATCAAACCCGCTCCCCCCACACCGCCGCCGCTCGCCCCGTTTCCGCCCTCCGCCGTGCGTCCCCGACTCTGGGCTCGCCGCCGACCGGGCTGCCGACCTCGCCGCCGACCTCGCAACGTCGCCGCCGATGTGTGGCCGGACCGAATCGGACTGTGACGCACGAATCGCCGCGGACTCCGCCGCCGACTCCGGGCCGCCGATTGTTCGTCCGACTGGGTTGCCGACATCCTCCGACATCGCCGCCGCGAGACTCCCGCCGACCGGGCCACCGGCGGCGGCGGGGGTAAAGAGCAGAGGGTGGCATTCTCGTAATTAAAAGTTAACTCGAGTTAAAAATAATAATTAATTCTAAATAATTTTAAAAAAATCTTAAAAAATACTTGTTATAAAAAGTTTGGTATCCGGTTTTTACATGATATTCATTTTCACATCCATCTACCATTTTTTGACACATTTCTTTTTTTTTTTTAATTTACAACCACCTATATTTCTTGGTGGGGAATTATCTACGTATTCCAGACTCTTGGTGAGAATTTCTTCACGTCATCTGAAATCTTGGTAAGGAATTTTCCACGTCATCAGTTTTTCTTGGTGATGATGTCTCCACATATGCCGTATTACTTGATAAGAAGTTGTCCACATAGTCCAAATTTTCTTCCTTTTAGAAATTCCTGAAATATTGTCTGGGAACCCTAAGTGTCTGCATGCTACTTTCTTCATTCTGAGAGTCTTCAGCCTCATTAGGGTCTTGAGCATCTTGATATTCATTGCTGTCTTCATCCTGGTCAGATTCATTTTCTTCCCAATTCCGCCAATTCCTTTCTTGGTGTGAAGGGTTCAGCATACCTGTCTTGCATCATATAATTAGGTAACTGTGCCTCAGGCTGGTTAGGCACTACCTGATCATCTGGTTGTGCATCGTTATTAGGGACCTCATAATCCTCCTCATCTTCATCTTCCTCCATTTCTTCCTCAGCATATAAACGAGTGTTGAAAACATAGTGTCCATGCTGAAAGATGCCTTCTACAATATCTTCCTCACTAATATAGTGTCCTTCACTAGCGAATGGGCATCTCATCTTCCAGTGTCCTGGGCCATATATTTGTATGGTTCGGCCTTCTGCTAATAGGTTAAAACTGGTCCAGTAAGGATGAAATTTCCTTCTTCTTTCTTGTTCAATATGCAAATAAAAGTTTATGTCATCCATGAATTCTATATCATATGGATACGAACTAGTATACTGGGCCAACTGGAGAGGTACCAAAAATACTTCATGTCGAGCTGGTTCTTCAGTTAACCCATGACTTTTTGGTGGGATGGAATAAATTTGTGCCTGCACAGACTCTGTTGTAGTAATATTTCCTATGGTGATCTTCCATTTTTCTCCAAAAATAAATGCTTCTTCAGGTCTGTTAAATATAATGTAATCCATCATTCCATAATCCAGGAGATCCATAATCTGACTTCTTGACAAGGAGCATTGAGACATATTGATTTGTGCCTTCAAAAATCCAGCTGGTTGATCATGGTAGCTGAAATATTCTTGAGTCACAGATAAACCATCATATAAATTTCCATGGTGAGCTACCATTAGAAAATTCTGCAATTCAATCATCTTTTGATAAAATCCCATCCGAGCTTTCACTGAAATGATGACTTCTACTTCTGGGAAGGCTTCAAAAAGAGGTTGTAAAGTAATACATGTGAACTGGGGCATCTTTAGTCTTACTGATAAACATTCTAATGTTCTATTACAGTAGGGAATTCCAATTTTCTGATGCTTCTGAAGCCTCATTAAGTATTCGTCCTGGACTTTTACCATTTCTTCCATATCTTTTGTCCTTTCTTTCAATTCTTCTTGGAGCTCTATTATCTCTTTTTTCTTGATTTCCAATTTTATTTCCAGTATATTCTTCATTTCTTTCAGTTCCCTATTTTCTTGCTTCCTGCATCATATTTTCCAATTCATAATTTGCCTGCATAATAGCTACAGGCGTCCCACCTTGTTCTACATAATAATCTGGTCCCAGACTGCTTCTTGCATATTTTAAAGCATCTTCCAGGGTGTAAAATCCTTTGTATACAGGCCATTCATGTCCATGAGTGGCTTGTTTAACTGAATTCCACCTAACAAATACCCCTGTCTGATGTCCCTTTGTTATTACATAATGGCTAAAATTTTTTGAAGCTGGTTTTTTCTGAATCGAGCTCATATACTGACATAATGCTTGAAGAGCTCTATGTTTTTGGAATGTAGACCTACTGTTCCATATATTGTCTACCAAGGCCTGTTGGCTTTCATCCAAAACAATATTATTGGGGGCTTCGTACTTATTTTCACCAAAAGAAAATAACTGAAACGGTCCAAAATTATAAAGCTTTACTGGTTCATCTCCATAAGATACGGACTTAGGTTGAACCTTCATTTTTTCTCTAAATTCTCTTGTTGTCATTCTTTTTGATGAAGAAGATGAAGAAGCCATTATCCTATCAAATAAGCTTGTTAGCATATTACTAACTTTTAAGGAGTCATAACCCTTAGTTTTTAAAGAACTATAACTTATGAATTTTAGAATAGGTCTAAAATCCTTGATTTTTAAGGAATCATAACCCTCAATTTTAGAGTTTTCAAACTCTTCGTAGTCTTGAAGACTCCTTTCCTCAAGAATTAGGCAATGTTCTTCTTTTTTCCCTGCAAATTTTCTAGATAAAATATCAGCTAATACATTGTTTTTCCCAGAAATATGCTCAAATTTTACGGTATAGCCCATTCCTTGTATAGCATTTTGAAAGTTTAGCCATCTTTTTGAGTTATGTCTTTTGCTATTTTGATTCTCCATAAATTTTACTATGTTTTGGCAATCTGTTCTTAAAGTAAACCTTTTATTTAGATATAACTTAAAATTATTTATTGCATTTATTACCCCCTGTATCTCCATATCCAAACTTGTCCAATTTTGATTTTTAAAATTCCCTGATGCATATCCACATATTTTTTCCGTAGATTTTTCTGAGAATTCACTTGGGTTTGTAATTAGAATAGCACCCCATCCTTCCTGACTAGAGTCTACTTCTATTATTTTATATTCTTCTTCTAGAGGTAACTCCAGTGGTTTTATTGTCTTTATTTGTTCTTTTATTTGTTGGACTAGTTTCACATCTTCTTGATTGAAATATATTTGTCCATTTTTTCCTAGTTTTCTGTACAAAGGTCCTACTAATTTTGATAGCTTAGGAATAAATTTCCTAGCATAGTTTAGTAATCCCAAAAAGATTGTAGTTGTTTCTTATTTTCCAGTTTATTTGGGTATTCCAAAGCTTTTGCTACTATATGAGGTTGTAATTCTATTTTTCCTTTTCCTATTTTTAATCCTAAAAAATTTATACAGGATTTTCCAATTTCAGTCTTTTTCTTAGATATAACTATACCTGCTTCCTTTATGGTCCTAAATACTTGTTCTAAGTGGTGGAGATGTTCTGTCGATTCGAGTCAACTCAGTTCATGACCCGCGTGTTGAGCCGAGGCTAGCTATGTATTATGAGCGATGAGGGTTAAGTATACTTGAATATATGATGATAATGCCAAAAAGATTTGTAGAAATGAGTTATCATAGTATATAACAATATACAGTTATTTTTTTATGTATTTGATCGTAGAATTATTTTTAGGCCGAATTACGCATTAAGACGTGTTATAAAGTAGTTTGGGTGGGTCACCAGTTATAGAGCACGTTATAAAGTAGTTTTTAGCCAAAGTATCGCCTCCAATCGATGCTTTCGACCACCGCCGAGTCGTCGCCGAGCAAACCCCCACCTTTGCGGCTGCCGCCTGGCCTCCATGATGCCTCAACGCTGTGCCCTAGCGCCACGCATCCCAACATCAATTCACTGCTGGCTGCACTACAAAGCCGTCACCGTGCCCCTGACGCCTTCCTCCTTTGACCCAGCCCCTTTCCCCCACACCTAGGGCCACTGTCAAGGCTGGCCAAGGGCCAATCAGACAAGCGATCGACCCTCGGTAGACTCGCTGCCATCGGTGATGATCAGCACCGCCCTACCACCCTCACCACCACCACCATCAGGTCGAGCTCGTCGAGCTGGTGCAGACTCATAGCCCCGATTACCTCCCCAAAAAACCACCAGAAAGCTGTTGGAAAATCACCAAAAACTGTTGAAAAATCGCCGAAAGTCACCAAAAAATTGAATTATCTGGAAATCGCTGAATTTTTGCCGAGTTTGTTTAGCCGAACCCGATTGAACTTCGGGCGCCGCCGAGTGCCAAACTCGAGTCTCGAACCCCACAACAAACTTTAATCGTTGCCGATTGCAAACTACGCAAGGTATAATTAACTTCGACTTAATTACTTAAAAGTGATAATTATTATCACAGCATTTAGGATTTAATTACCTGATATGATAAATATTTTTATTGTGAGTAAAGATGAATTGCGTGATTTGAATTGTATTGAAATAAATGCTAAGGAACTAATTAAGTAAATCAGGCATGTATTGTTAATCAAATACAACGTAGCCTCAAAATTGGATATAGATTGATGTGAGTGACTTGATGTGATGTGTGTTATAGGATGTGTAAATGCATCATAGCGGGCTTTAGCTTTTAGTTTTGATGTGTAAGTATGGAGTAAGAGCTCGTCGCCTAGGCGGTGGACACAATTGGAGCTTCTACCAGGTCTGTTTAAAACTCACTTCTGGTTTGATTCTTTTACTTTATTGTGATTTGTTTTAACATGTAAACGGACGCATTGAGTAGTGGATTTATTGTATCCCACTCTACGCAGGCAATTTAGTCGCATGAATTCCTGAATTAATAACTCTTAAAGATGAGGTCCCTCGAGTTTGTTTTCGAAAACTTAGATCTAGATTATGATGCCTTCGAGCTTATTATATTACAACCCTTACCCAGACCTATGTATATGTAATTTTCTTCAGTTTTTAGTGAGATGTGAGACAAGGGAAAATCGACAACCTTGCAATGCGAGTAGGCGCGTGTTAGTCAAAGTGGGCTTGGGATTGGTGAGCGGGTCATTTCATTCCCCAGGGAACTTGACAACCCCACCTTTGAGTTCCTCAAACCTGGAGAAGTGTGGAGGTTTACCAGTTCTGCAATACAATACATGTTTAGACTTGTGGTTTTAAAGGATAATCAAAGAGTATATCTGAGAGTACTCAGCCTTTGTGCTCAAGCCAAGAGTGGTACGAAGGATGTTGAGGGTTGAAAGAACAAAAATTGATTTTTTTCATGCAAGGGTTAATTTTAAAGTAGCCAAAAAATGAGTTGAGATAGAATGGGATGCTGTCAAGCCGAGGCTAACGGCTCATACTTAGAGCCTTTATGAGAGATTCTATGGGGAAGCATAAGAATGTTTTCATTTAAAGGAGAGTCAACTCTCCTGTGCGAGTTTGTTATTAGTTATTTTTGAACTAGTAGCACTCGTTACTAATGTTTTTTTTATTATATATGTAAGTGAAAATCTTGAGGACTGAACGATGTCGGGACTATAGAGGAGTAGCAATGTACGATGTACACATCTACCTGCCAAATGGAATTGGTATTGTTGAATGATGAATTGTTGGGAATGATGGTAGATGTATGTTTCAATTGTCTTAATGCATGAAATGATTTGTGTGTAGTGTTGTTATTATTTTAATGGAACATGATAAGCCCATGCGGTCGAGACCCAATTCTAGATGATGGAAAAATGTTGATGATGAAAAGTTATGAGAAAACATCCTGTTTTTGTTACGTTTTTCATTTTTAATGTTATATATATATATATATATATTATTATATATATATATATATATATATATTGTTGTTGACAGGGAGGTCCCTATTGCACTTTTAGGGGACTCTAACAGGTTTTTTCAAAAATAATTATTTTCTTTGAATTTTTCACTTGCTTGGTTTGTTTTGCACTTGCTTGGTTTGTTTTGCACTTGCTTGCATATAGAACATAAGTATTTCATCCATGCATTGTATGTTTGTATCACCGTCTTAAGACGCCGAGGTTAGATCTAAGTCGGCTTAACCGAATCAAGTAAACTAGTAAACGACTTGGTTGCCGGTAGCATTTATGGGTTTGTTAGCAGGTGAACCGAAACAAGATGTTACGATAAAGATGAAAAAATCGATCTTTTTGATTCTTATGAGTTGTTTTAACATTATTTGTAAAACCCCAAAAATAACTAGGTAATTTTATCTCGAACTGAATCTTAAACATTATTAAATTAAATTAATTTAATACTATTTATGGATTGTTTTAAATAATTAATTAACTTTATTTATTATTTTTTCATATTTTGTTATTATGGAATGTGTAAGCTTATTTATTATTTTTTCGTATTTCATTATTGTAGAATGTAGATATATTTATGATTAATTTATTATGCCCTTTAATTTCTTTTTTTTTCATTTTTATGCACGAAAGTATGCCTATATAAGCATATCTTTCTCAACCAACAAGGGGGGAACTTGTGTGAAATAAACACCTTTGTTGAATTTGTCAACATGATCGTTGATTCCGAAGTTTGTCAGAATTTGTTATTAAAGTTGGTTTAACGTCAACATACCTGCACGTCAGCCATACTTTGAAATGTGTATTTTCTTATATTAAGTTGTTACTAGATTTCTAGTTTGATTGAATGATTATGAGTTATTATATTGGCCTATGCACCAACACTTATATGTATGCGTATGTGTTATGCGTATGTGTGTTTCTCTGTATTACTAGACTTCTACTTTGATTTAGTGGTCATGGGTTACCATGTTGGCCCATTCACCAACACTTATATGTATGTGTATGCGTGCATGCGTATGTGTGTTTATCTGTATGATTCTACTAGAATGAGCATGCTATCATTGACTAGATTCTGATATACGTTTATGTTTATCATGATACGGTCATGTTACGCTTATATGTATGTGTATGTGTGCTTCTCTATATTACTGAACTTTTAGTTTGATTTAGTAGTCATGAGTTACCCTATTGGCCCATGCACCAACAATTATGTATGCGTATGTGTGCATGACTATGTGTGCTTGTCTGTATGATCTTCCTAGAACAAACATGCAACACCCCGTTTCGGCTCACCCGCGAACCGACCCAGAAATGCCACCGGCGACCAAACCGTTCGTTAATCTACTAGATTCGGTTAAGCTGACCCGGATCTACTCTCGGCGTCTCAAGATGGAGATGCAAATATGAAATGCATGAATGAGAACGATTGGGTTCTAATGCGGTCCTACATGCATGATATGATGTACAAGAAAAAATAAGACAAAATAATAAATGAGAAACCAAAAGAAAATATATACTATTTTATAAAAATACAATAACACATAATAATCTACCATGACATTCAATCATTATCTCATTCGTTTTTACCTGAGCCGAGTCTGAACTCCAAGGCTCCCTACTTGTCGGGGTCACAGCGGCGGCGGCGCGGCCCGGACGGCGGCGAATCGGCCGAGGGAGGCAGTCGCGGCTTGTGGGGCGATTCCGGCGTCGTGGCGGCGAGACGGTGGCCGGGGTGGGTCGTGGCAGCACGGCGACTGCACGGCGGGGCGGGGCGGCGTTGCTCGGCGGCAGTGCGGCGTCGTCGGCGGCGGCGGCGGCAGCACGAGCATGAGGGGCGGCGGGGGTTTGGGTGAAGAAGGGTCGGGAGGAAGAAGAAGTGCTGTAGTGGCAGTTTCGTAAATAAGTATTGACTCGATTCCTACTCGAGTCAAAATAATAACTAGTTCGTAATAAATTCTAAAAAAATCTAGAAAAATATGGAAAAATTCTATAAAATAAAACAAACACAACAACATCCAAATGACATGCTCTATAACTAATAACCCACCTGAATATGATCCAACGCGTCCTAATTCGTCATTCGGCCCTAAAAATATTCTACGATAAAATAAAAATAACAATCAATACTGTATACCTCTATATACTTGATAACCCATTTTTCATCATCTTTCAGGCGTTATCATCGTACACTTGAGCATACATGACCCTCATCGCTCATAACTCACAGCTGGCCTCAACTCAGCTCGCGGTCCATGAAGCTGACTCGACTCGAACCAACGGTTGAACCGACTGGTTCACTCCCGTAAAACTCTGACTCGAGTCACGGGTTTTACAACCTTCCCTCCTTAGAAAAATTTCGTCCTCGAAATTTTAGCTAAGGAAGTTTCAACCATGTTCCTCATCTAAATGTACATGTTGGCGTAGTATCTGGTTGTGAAGCTGGTTGCTCGAACAACTCCGGGTATCGCTTCCTCATCTCATCTTCTCGTTCCCACGTAGCTTCTTCAACTCCTCGTCGGGTCCATTGCACTCGTACTAGGGGAACTTCTTTTCTTCGGAGAATCTTCACTCTTCGGTCCACGATTTGGACTGCATCCTCTGGGTACGTCAGGTCCGGTTGCAGCTCTACCTCTTTGAAGCTGACAACATGAGAGTTGTCAGGGTGATACTTCTTCAACATTGACACGTGGAAGACATCATGCACAGCTGATAGGTGAGGAGGCAATGCTAGCCTATATGCCACTGGTCCAATGCGCTCAATCACGTCAAAGGGTCCAATATAGCGCGGACTGAGTTTCCCTCGCGTCCCGAATCTCGTGTTTCCCTTAGTCGGAGAGACCTTCAGGAGAACGTGATCTCCTAACGCGAAATGAACCTCACGTCTGCGCTGATCTGCGTAACTCTTTTGTCTATCTTGAGCTGACCTCATTCTTCTTCTAATCCTCATTACCACCTCTTGTGTCTGCTGGATCATTTCTGGCCCAACTACTACTGGTTCGCTGCCCTGCACCCAACACACTGGGGATCTGCATGGTCTACCGTACAGTGCTTCGAACGGTGCCATTCCAATCGTGGCCTGATAGCTGTTATTGTAGGAGAATTCCACCAGAGGTAGGTGTTCTTCCCAACTCCCTCCGAAATCCAGGATACATGCGCGAAGCAAGTCTTCCAGGGTCTGTATGGTTCTTTCCGTCTGTCCGTCTGTTTGAGGATGGAAAGCTGTGCTGAATCTCGATTCTGTGCCCATAGCTGCCTGAAAAGCCTTCCAAAATCGCGATGTGAACCTCGGATCCCTGTCTGATATGATCTCCCGTGGTACGCCGTGTAACCTGACTATCTGATCTCTATACAGCGTAGCCAATGTGGTCAGTGGGTAATCCATCCTGATCGGTATGAAGTGTACGCTCTTTGTAAGTCGATCCACTATGACCCATATCGCATCCTTTTGTTGGCGGGTCTTAGGTAAACCAACTACAAAGTCGTAAGCTATACTCTCCCACTTCCACTCTGGAGTTTCCAACGGTTGTAGCATTCCACCTGGACGTACGTGCTCGGCTTTCACTTGCTGGCATACCAAACATCTAGCCACTGTATCATATACTTCTCTCTTCATTCCTGGCCACCAATAGGTTCGTCGGACATCGTGGTACATCTTCACTCCACCTGGGTGTACTGAGCATCTCGACGTGTGAGCTTCGTGAAGAATAGTACTTCGAAGTCCGGGATACTCTGGAACATTAGGCACGAATAGTCGGCCTCTCAATCTGACTAATCCGTCTGTATCCCTGGCCAATTCCTGATGTGTTCCGTGTTCCAACCATTGCTTCAACTGCGGATCTGCCTCCTGTGCAATCCGAATCTGCTCAAGCACGCTTGGCTGAATCGTAAGTCGCGCCATCATCCCAACTAACTGTCTCTGGCTCGTAGTGTGCTCGGTCACTGACAATGCTGCTAATCCTGCGGTGTACAAGAATCCTGGCTTCCTGCTCAATGCATCGGCTACCACATTCGCCTTGCCCTCATGGTATGCTATGTCGACCTCGTAATCAGCTAACATCTCCAACCATCTCCTCTGTCTGCTATTCAGATCCTTCTGCGTGAAGATATATTTCAGACTCTGGTGATCAGTTAGAAGTCTGAAAGATGTCCCATATAGATAGTGCCTCCATATTCTGAGAGCGAATATGACTGCAGCAAGCTCTAGGTCATGAGTAGGATAGTTACGCTCATGCACCTTGAGCTGACGAGATGCATAAGCAATAACCTTATCCTTCTGCATCAAAACACAACCTAAGCCAATCCCTGAGGCATCAGTATACACTACAAAATCCTCATGTCCCTCAGGCAATGCGAGGATAGGCGCCGAAGTCAACCTCTCCTTTAGCATCTTGAAACTCCGCTCACATTCGTCTGTCCATATGAACCGTTCCTCTTTCCTAGTCAGTCGCGTCAGAGGGGCTGCTATGGAAGAGAAGTCCTGAATGAACCGTCTGTAGTATCCAGCCAATCCCAGAAAACTCCGAACCTCCGTAGGTGTCTTCGGTTGTTCCCACTGCACTACTGCCTCTATCTTAGCTGGATCCACTGAGATGCCTGATGCTGAGATGATGTGGCCAAGAAAATTCACCTCTGACAACCAGAAACTGCACTTCGAAAATTTCCCATACAACCTATGCTCTCTCAGTGTTTGCAACACAATCCTCAGGTGTTGCGCATGTTCTTCCTTAGATGAAGAATATACCAGTATGTCATCCACAAAGACGATCACAAACTGGTCCAAGTACTGATTGAACACTCTGTTCATCAAGTCCATAAATGTTGCTGGAGCATTGGTCAATCCAAACGGCATGACCAGAAACTCGTAGTGTCCATATCTCGTCCTGAACGCAGTCTTCGGGATGTCTTCTGCTCTAATCCTCAGTTGGTAGTATCCTGATCTCAAATCAATCTTCGAAAAGACAACTGCTAAGCTCAACTGGTCAAATAAATCATCAATACGAGGAAGAGGGTATCTGTTCTTAACCGTTGCATGGTTTAGCATCCTGTAATCTATGCATAACCGCATGCTTCCATCCTTCTTCCTCACAAATAACACCGGTGCGCCCCAAGGGGAAACGCTCGGTCTGATGAATCCTTGGTCCAACAGTGTCTGTAGCTGTTCCTTCAGTTCCTTGAGCTCCAGAGGTGCCATCCTATACGGAGCTCTCGAAATTGGGGCTGTGCCAGGCATCAACTCGATGGCAAGATCCACCTCTCTGTCTGGCGGCAATCCAGTAATCTCCTCAGGAAATACATCTGTAAATTCGCAGACCACTGGAATCTCCTCTATACTCGGCTGTTTCCCTGGTCCACTCTGCTGTGACTGCTGTTGGGGAGCTGGAAGTGCAAGTCTCTGCTGAGGCGCTGGGAGTGTCAACTGCTGGCTCTGGCTAGTCGGACACGTTGCAGCCCTATGTCCCGGTTGACCGCAACTGTAACAGGCCCTAGTGCCTCCTCTGCACTCTGCGGCCCTGTGTCCTGGCTGACCGCAGTTGTAACAAACCCTAGTGCCTACTCTGCACTCTGTGGCTCGGTGCCCTGGCTGACCACAGTTGTAGCATACATTTCTGCTTGCTCTGCACTCTCCCCAATGATGGCGTTGGCAACTCTGACAGAATGGGGCTCTGCTGCCCTGTACCTGGCCATCCATGGCTCTCATGGCTACTGGCGCATCTACACGTCGTCTCTGCTGTGCCCCCTGCTCTGGCTGATATGGCCTCGGATGTTGCTGCCTCTGGTCGACATCTCGACGTGGTCGTGTAGCTATCACCCGCTCTGCTTCACCTGCAGCTCTCACTACGTCACCGAGGGTAGTAAACTTCCTATCCAAGTATGCCATCCGAATCTCATGATGGAGGCCTTCATAGAAGCGCTCTATTCTTCTTCCTTCGGTTGGAACCAAATCTGGTGCAAATCTCTCCAACGCTCTAAACCTCGTCTCATACTGTACTACGGTCATAGGCCCTTGCCTCAACATCTGGAACTCTCGTTCCTTCCTTCTCCTAACATCTGGTGGAAAATACTTTCCATCGAATTCCACTCTGAATTCCTCCCAAGTGATGTCCTGAGGCTGGCGATGAGCAAATACAGAATTCTGCACCGAACTCCACCATATCCTCGCTTCGTCTTGGAATGCTCCTGTGACGACGCGCACTCTGTGTTCTACGGGGCATGCCATACTATCAAACACTCCTATGGCCGACGATATCCATAGGAATGCCTCCTCAGCATCCAACTTCCCAAAGAAAGGTCGTCCGCCATTCTTCACGAATCTCTCATATTGCCACAATTCCAAACTCCTCACGTCTACAGATCTATTTGATCCCTCTGCTTGCTCATAACGAGGAATCTGTGATCCCGTACCAACTGGTACACTGTCACCTCCAACTGCTCCACTCCCCCTACGGTTTGCCCGCTGCCTGCTATCGCAGGTCCACCGACGTCCTGTCTCATCCTTGCCTGAAGTGGGGCAACCAGAGGAGCTGTTGCGGGGGTAGCTCCCTGTTGCAGCGGTGGAGGAGGAGGCGGTGGCGGAGGGCCCATGGGCGCCACTGGCTCTCCTTGCACCTCTTCATCCACGACTGGTCTCTTCTCTGCTCTAGCCACTGATAGAGCTATCTGTCTGAGCTCTCTCCTAAATTCCTCCTGATTCTGCTGCATTTGCATCTGAACCTCAACTAGCCTAGCTATTGCAGCATCCCTTTCCTGTCGACTACTCCCACTGCGGTGACTGTCGCGTCAACTGTCTCGGCGATGACTCTCCGTGCGACGACTAGCTGATACCGGTACACTCGTCTCTGCTGGTGGCATGGTGGTCCTAGGTCGACTGGAAGCTGTGTCACTGTGACCATGGTCGGGACTATCCTGTCTGACTACTGGAGGCGATGGGGTCCTGATCTGCGTCCGACGGGTCTGTGTCACCATCCTGTTTGTGTACCCTACTCTAATATACTCACCCTGTCACACCACTGTTAGGTAAGAAAATCTGTGAACAAAAACATAAAGACAGAAAAATACCTGTCGGTACAGCTCAGAGCAGCTTCGGCACACATGTAACCTGTAATGCATCTACCATCTTAATCAACCAAGGGTTAGCTCTGATACCACTGTTGGTATCAGAGAACATATGCCAAGAGTTGGCTCTGATACCACTGTTGTTGGTATCAGAGAACATATGCCGAGGGTTGGCTCTGATACCACTGTTGTTGCACCCCGTTTCAGCTCACCCGTGAACCGACCCGGAAATGTCACCGGCGACCGAACCGTTCGTTAATCTACTAGATTCGGTTAAGCCGACCCGGATCTACTCTCGGCGTCTCAAGATGGAGATGCAAATATGAAATGCATGAATGAGAACGATTGGGTTCTAACACGGTCCTACATGCATGATATGATGTACAAGCAAAAACAAGACAAAATAATAAATGAGAAACCAAAAGAAAATATATACTATTTTATGAAAATACGATAACACATAATAATCTACCATGACATTTAATCATTATCTCATTCGTTTTTACCTGAGCCGAGTCTGAACTCCAAGGCTCCCTACTCATTCATATTTATCAGTTCATTTCATAACTAGTAATTCATTCAAGCAAACACATCAAAATTATCGTTTACATAACAATAACACACCGTCATTATACGTTACACGCGGCAGGTACATGTGTGCGTGGTTCCATGCTGCTCCTCCGCAGTCCCGACAGCTTTCATCGCTCGCATTCCTCACCTACATATATATAGAAAAACCGTCAGTAACGAGTGTTACCGGCCCGAAAAATAACTAATATCAATCTGGCACAGGAGAGCAAACTCTCCTGTTGAATCAAAACCATATACTTCCTCAAGAACTCTCATCAGGGCACATACGGGAGCCGTCGCCCTCGGGTCGACAGCGTCCCCCTATCTTTCTCATTCTCATACCTTGGCCATTTCTCTATCGCTTCTCGCATCAAATTTCATTCCTTACCGCCCTCTGCACCTTCCATATTACTCCTGGCCTTGAGCACAAAGGCCGAGCACTCTCAGGCAGTCGCCTTCAGTACCCTTTGAACCACAAGTCTAGACATGCGCTGCATTGCAGTACCCGTAAACCTCCACACTTCTCCGGGTTTGAGGAACTCAAAGGTGGAGTTGTCCGGATCCTTCGGGAACGAAGTGGGTTCTCCCCAGCTCCAGAGCCCGCTCTTCCGAGCACACGCCCTATCTGAAGACGTGGCCGCAAGTACCCTCATCCCATCTCTCACCGAAAACACGAAAACTATACATATATAGGCCTGGGTTGGGATTTATACAATAGGCCCGAAGGCAACTTGAGCTGGATCTGAAGTTTGAAAACAAACTCGAGGGATCTCATCCTCGAGGGTTATTAATCCGAAAAAGAACTGTTGGCTAAATGGCCCGAGTTAAGTGGGATCCGATAAAATGCCACTTAACTCGTCCTGCACATGATAAATCAAATACACAATAGAATAGCGTAAAAATAGAGAACGAGTCCTAAACAGACCTGGTAGAAGCTCCAAACGGGTCCACGCGCCTAGGCGGCGAGCTCCTACACCGTACCTACACAATCAAGCTAAAAACTAACGCCCGCATGATGAATCACACATCCTATAGCATGCACACACAATCAACACAATCACTCATCAATCAACACACATTAACCTATATCAATTCTAGCATGTCTACTTAGGCTAGTTTGCATTAGATCATGATCATTACCTAGTTACCCTAATTAGTTTCTTAGCCTCCATTTTTAACACCACTCAATCAAGCAAATTTCACATTTTATCCTTAATCAAATCTACATTTATATATATTGTTATAACACACAATTCACCGATCCTAGCATGCAATTCTAATAATCAATACTTTCAAATAATTAAATTAAAATAAATTATACCTCGCGTCGTCGAAAATCGGCGACGGCTAGGGTTTCCGTTTCGTGGCTCGAAACTCGAATTCGGCGCCTAGCGGCGTCCGAAGTCCGATCAGATTGGACCAGGTGCGTTCGGCGGATGATCCGGCGAATTTCCCACGAATCCAATTTTCCGGCGGTTCCGGCGGTTTTCCGGCGAGTGTCGACGAGTTTTCCGGCGACGATTCGGGACGGAGCAATCAGGGGGTCTATCGGCACCAGCTCGACGAGCTTGGTCCGATGGTGGTGTCAAACAAGGTAGCCGAGGCGGCGATGGCCGTCGACGGCGGCGTCGAAAATGGGTGGCGGCGGCGGTGTGCTCCGATCGGGGCTGCGGCCGGCCTCGACAGCGGTCGGGATGATGGGGGAAACGTCGGCGACGGCGAGGGGTGGTCGTCGGGGTCACAGCGGCGGCGGCGCGGCCCGGACGGCGGCGAATCGACGAGGGAGGCGTCGCGGCTTGTGGGACGATTCCGGCATCGTGGCGGCGAGACAGTGGCCGGGGTGGGTCGTGGCGGCACGGCGACTGCACGGCGGGCGGGGTGGCGTTGCTCGGCGGCAGTGCGGCGTCGGCGGCGGCGGCGGCGGCAGCAGCAGCATGAGGGGCGGCGAGGGTTTGGGTGAAGAAGGGTCTGGAGGAAGAAGAAGTGCTGCTAGTGGCAGTTTCGTAAATAAGTATTGACTCGATTCCTACTCGAGTCAAAATAATAACTAGTTCGTAATAAATTCTAAAAAAATCTAGAAAAATATGGAAAAATTCTATAAAATAAAACAAACACAACAACATCCAAATGACATGCTCTATAACTAATAACCCACCTGAATATGATCCAACGCGTCCTAATTCGTCATTCGGCCCTAAAAATATTCTACGATAAAATAAAAATAACAATCAATACTGTATACCTCCATATACTTGATAACCCATTTTTCATCATCTTTTAGGCATTATCATCGTACACTTGAGCATACATGACCCTCATCGCTCATAACTCACAGCTGGCCTCAACTCAGCTCGCGGTCCATGAAGCTGACTCGACTCGAACCAACGGTTGAACCGACTGGTTCACTCCCGTAAAACTCTGACTCGAGTCACGGGTTTTACAGAACATGTTATTGCTGACTAGATTTTGATATATGTTTATATTTATGTATGATACGGGCATGTTATCATCAACTAGATTCTAGTACATGTATATGTTTATTATGATCCAAACATGTTACCATTGACTAGATTTTGGTACATATATATGATACGAATATGTTACCGTCGACTATATTCCAGTACATGTATATGTTCATGACACATTGTATACTCCGTTAAGTTGTTCGGGTTGCACGTAGTGCCATTATGTGTTCTAACACAATATGTATGATTTTAGTTAGTTGTTGAGTGGTTCTGGCCTATGCTTTTAAAATTTGTTTCCTTAAGTTTGTACGATAATAGTTAAATAAATAGTTTTACAAATTTCTAACATAGCACTTTGGTTTACCATTAGACCGACAAAAATTCGGACGATAAATTAATCAAATTAAAATATGACAAAGAGAAAAAATGTTTTATTGTTATTTTAGAAATTATTTAATTAAATAACTTACCAACATGATAAAGAGGAAAAATAATATTTTAGATTTTTACAAATTATTATTGCATTGGGAATTTTAAATTAATTAAATTGAAAATGTGATAAAGATGAAAAAAGTGTTTTATAATTATCAGAATTATCTAATTTAATTTTCAATTAATTAAATTAGAAATGTGATAAATATGAGAAAAGATTTTTTCTTGTTATTTTTGGAATTATTTAATTAAATAATTTACAAACATTAAAAAGATGAGAACAAAAATCAATCTTTTCGATTTTTACAAATCTTATTAACATTATTAGTTTCCAAATTTCAAATTTATTAAATTGAAATTGAAAAAAGTGTTTTATTGTTATTTTTAGAATTATTTAATTAAATAAGTTACAAACATGATATATTAATCTTTTACATTTTTACAAATCTTATTAATATTATTGCTTTCGAAGTTTAACTTAATTAAATTGAAAATGTGATTATAATGAAAAACGAGTGTTTTATGTTTATTTTCAAAATTATTCACTTAAATTTTCAACTAAATAAATTAGAAATGTGATAAAGATGAAAAAGAGTGTCTTATTGTTATTTTCAAAATTATTTAATTAAAGGTGGAGAAACCCCACCTTTGAGTTCCTCAAACCTGGAGAAAGTTCGGTGTATGTTGTCCAATGCTGGGTTGGGCAAAGAATTTTGGCTGAGGCATTGGTATATGCTTGTCATCTTATTAATCTTTTACCATCTACTGCTATTGGTGGTAAAACTCCATTGGAGAAATGGTCTGGAAAGCCTGCTATAGATTATATTTCCTTACATGTGTTTGGTTCCACTGTATATTACCATGTTAAGGAATCAAATCTAGATCCAAGAGCAAAGAAGGCAATATTTATGGGGATCACCTCTGGTGTGAAAGGCTATCGTCTTTGGTGTCTAGAAACAAAGAAAGTAATTTTCAGCAGGGATATTACCTTTGATGAATCTACCATGTTGAGAAAGGTAACTTCTGAAAATATGAAGCCAACAGATGGTACTCCCAAGCAAGTGGAGATTGATGGCAACAGAATGGTCCCAGCAGATGCAGAAATTGATGATGACTCTCCTGTGGTAGAAGAAGAGTCAAATGAAGAAGAGGTTCAGACCTAAGAACCTCCACATCAATATAAATCAATTGCACAAAGGAAGGGAAAGAGAACCATTAGAAAACCTGCCCGCTATGCTGATATGGTCTTTTCTATAGCACCAATTACAACTGATGATGTTCTTGCCACTTATAATGAACCAGTTCAAAGTTCAGAACAAGACAAGTGGAGGATTGCCATGAAGGAAGAAATGCAGTCCCTTCAAAAGAATCAGACATGGAAACTAGCTAGTCTTTCGAAGGGAAAGAAGGCAATTGGGTGCAAATGGGTATATGCATGAAAGATAGATTTCCTGACAAGGATAATGTTCACTACAAAGCAAGATTGGTGGCTAAAGGCTATGCTCAAAATGAGGGAGTTTATTATAATGAAGTGTTTTCTCTAGTTGTAAATCATTCCTCCATCAAAATTTTATTGGCTTTGGTGGCACAATTGGATTTGGAACTAATTCAGATGGATGTAAAAACTGCATTTTTACATGGAGACTTGGAAGAGGAAATCTATATGTCTCAGCCAGATTGATTCAAAGTTGATGGAAAAGAAAAGATGGTGTGCAAATTGGACAAATGGCTATATGGATTGAAGCAATCTCCGAGGCAATGGTACAAGCGATTTGACAAGTTCAGGATATGGCAGAAGTACTCAAGGAGCAAATATGATCACTGTGTTTACTTACGCAAGCTACAATATGGATCCTATATATATCTTTTTCTTTATGTTAATGATATGCTGATAGCTTCCAAGAGTTAGATAGAAATAGAGAAGTTAAAGACTCAATTGAATAGGGAGTTTGAAATGAAGGATCTTGGTGAAGCAAAGAAGATTCTTGGCGTGGAGATATCCAGAGACAGGAAATTGGAGAGGCTTTGTTTGTCTCAGAAGGCTTTGTTTGAAATGAAGGTACTAAAACGTTTTGGCATAAATGAGAAGTCAAAACCAGTTAGTACACCACTTGCTCTTCATTTCAAGCTTAGTGCTTCCATGTCACCAAAGAATGATGCAGAATGGAAATACATTTAAAAACTTTTCTCACTTGCTCCTGTTTCTTTCCTTCATTCCCCTACCTTTTGTCTCCCCGGAACCCGTAGTGGATTTTGCAGCCTAGTGCGTCGATGGGTCAAGCTTACAAGGGACTCGTACCTGATGTTCTCTACAAGATGAAATTCATAAAAATGGATACTGATGATGAAGGGAATCTGAAGTTTGCAACTTTCTTTCGTAAAGTCGAAAAAGAAGTTGAGGAAGCTAGTGCAGGAAAATACATTTGTAAGTTACTTCCTCACCCCTTGGTATTGCCGTCGGCCCTGTTCTCTGCTCTTCAAAATGCTCTGGGTATTCCCAAGCAGGATCTGACTACAGAGGGTAGGCCTTAGTAGTGTTTTCTTCTCAAGTTCACGAAGGATGCCGATCTGAATTGTTTTATTTTCTGAAAACTTTTTATTATGTACAGCTCTCGGTTTGTTGTTGCCCCATGCGATAATCCGGTTGATGTCTACTCCTTCGTGCCGAGAAATTTTTGTTGCTGGATTCAAATCCATGGAATTCATGAAGACTAACTCTACGAGTTAGCTGGGCGTGAACTTTTGGAGGCTGCTGAACTTAAGATCATTAATTTGGAAGGTGAGAAATCTGTTCTAGTTACCCACGGTTATGTTCGTGCGTATGATGAAATGAACCTAGATGAACCCTTCCTCCATTTTGTTTATACGAGGAATAAGCAAGGGTTTTAATTGGAGGAGAAATAATATATGAGAAGCTTAAGATCTTCTGCTTCAAATGTGGAAGAATTGGTCACCACATGAGTTATTGCCCAAAATTTGAAGGTTCAGTTTTGTTTGAGGGGGAGGAAGAACATACTGATCATGAAAAGAAGAACCTGTATGGCCCTCGGTTGAGAGAGGGCTGGAACGGCAAGAGTGGTGGAAATGCGGGAAGAGGGGCAGTTCCAGAAAATTGTTTTTGGAAGGTTCAGAAGAACATGCTGTACAGACCCCTAATGGGGAGGAGTACCCACCTGGGTTTGAAGCGCTTGGGGTTGGCTTCCACCCAGTTTCCTCTCGAGATAAAATGGTCGAACCACCTTTAGGATATGGACGGAAAAGGAGTAGATGTGATCTCTAATGCACGAATCGGTCGATTCCGTGCAGAATCGGCCGATTTAAATAAGATCGGCATCGCGCCGATCCGATTTCGGGGCCAACTCGGTCGGCCCCGAATCGGCCTCGAAATCGGCCGAGTTTGCCCGATTCCGACCGATTTAATTCGGAATCGTTTTTTTACGAAATTACTAAAATACCCTAGGTATGATTTTTATTAAATTATTTAAGCATGGGTAAAATGATAATTTGGATTTTAAAAACCTAAAATCAAACCCGCTCCCCCCACACCGCCGCCGCTCGTCCGCCCACCGCCGCCCCGTTTCCGCCCTCTGCCGTGCATCCCCGACTCTGGGCTCGCCGCCGACCGGGCTGCCGACCTCGCCGCCGACCTCGCAACTTTGCCGCCGACGTGTGGCCGGACCGAATCGGACTGTGACGAACGAATCGCCACGGACTCCGCCACCGACTCCGGGCCGCCGATTGTTCGTCCGACTGGGCTGCCGACATCCTCCGACATCGCCGCCGTAAGACTCGCTGCCGCCAGCGGCGGGGGTACAGAGCGAAGGGTGGCATTCTCGTAATTAAAAGTTGACTCGAGTCTAACTCGAGTTAAAAATAATAATTAATTCTAAATAATTTTAAAAAATCTTAAAAAATATTTAAAAATGTCATAAACTATAATACACAGAGTAATATCAAAATAACATCAATACCTAATCTTAATATATTTATATTATGAATTGTCAAATTATTATATATGACCGATTAAACTAATTTGGACCGATTCAATTGAACCGATTCCTGGCCGATTCAGATTGATTCTGATTCCGATTCTGACTCCCTGGAAAACCGATTCCGATTCCGATTCCGATTCATGCAACCATGGATGTGATGACTACCCCATGTCGAAAGGAGATGAAGGATAGGGTTGGTCAAGCAATCTTACTTGGATTCGTCTGGTGCCTTGGGAAGAGCTGTGGGTTAGTGGGAAGTAATGCTCTCGAGTTTAAAATCGAAGCTGCCGACATGGGGAATGCCTTGTTCATCACCTTCAAGTTTGTT
Source organism: Piper betle (assembly GCA_033002965.1). NCBI lineage: Eukaryota > Viridiplantae > Streptophyta > Magnoliopsida > Piperales > Piperaceae > Piper > Piper betle. The sequence goes on along the minus strand of JAURVB010002522.1, from coordinate 1,614 downwards.
GGCATCCGTCCGGTGGAGAGTGTGGACTCATTGTTTAGCCATTACTGTGTTCAAGAAGTAATTGTTGCTGTTTTCTTCTATGGATCATCAAAATGAGAAAATTGGGATGGTATAGAGAGATCAATTGTAACACTCTAATTCAACTCGATGCGAAATCGAATTAAAGTATTAAATCTTCGACCGACATTTTTGCTCATTTAAGATCTAACCACTCGAGGTGTTAACAACGGAAGACTCAAGCAAATATAATGCGCAAACAAAATATACATGAATATACAAAAGCATGCACAAACTCTTAAGGCTGAACTTATATAATTAAGACATCTTAATTTAATTTTAAGTTATAAAAAAGACTTCAAATCCGGGGAAAATTCTGGTAGAATTTCCTATGTAACTAGGATGGGGAAAATTTTTACAAACCTGGATAAATTTATAATTAACAAAAACAAACCCAAAACATTCTCATTTTACACATTTATCACACAGAAACATTTCAGCGATGTTCCACCTCATTCACAACATATCACAGATCATTTATAACAAAAACATTTTATTCTTCAGGTTGTTGGTTTATAGAGTCTGCACATGATCTTTTTGTAACACCCAAATTTAGCTTGAAAGATGGACCGAATTGTGAAATTATAATTCGGAAAGCTACTCGTCGGACTACCATGTGCAAACGTTATGGAAGCGAATCAGCTTAAACTAGTCACCTTACTGGGTTTTCATAGATACTACATAGGATGAATCTTAAACTTAAGGCTACTGAATGAGCACTTTCTTTCACAAGAGAGGCATCACTTCTCTAGCGACTAAGAGGGTGACTTTCAAATATGATGATCACTCCGAAGTACACGAAGGCAACACTTCTAATGCAACTAAGAGTTTGAGTTCTTGAAAGATGCTATGGCACGATCCAATTTTTAGACTTAATTTCATGATTGGATTAGGTAAGTTGATCTTAATGAGGATGCGTGCGATTACGTAAACATTGGGTCATGATTACCTATTCTACATACCTTGCAAGGAAAGAATTAACATAAAGGCATCATCGGATGCCAAACCATCATACCCTAACACTTGACCTTCATGTGCACTCTTCATGCAATATGAACCGTATGCACCTCTTACCTACGTTTCTCTATACACACATATAGAGGTGCAACCAAATACATTTCGTGTACTTGAGTTTGCTTCTCATCATGTTCCGGGTTTTTGAGGCTTATTCACAATGTAGATGATGGTTAGCCTTTACGTCAAAGTTTATCCACTCCACATTGATAATAAAAAAATGTTAAACACATGTATGTAAACAACATATCATAACCTAATCCAAATCATACATAGTTCACAATTAAGTTTAGGGCTCACGCCCACAAAATAACATAGTCATCCATAGCATATAAATCCATATACAAAATATAAGGCATAAGGCCCTTGCCACCACCACTAAGTACCTAATCCTCACGCCTAGCTTAGTGAACACCACAAGACCTCACCTGCATAAATATAAGAAAAATGTCAAGTCCGAAATAATTACCGGTATAACCAAGACTAGCTAATGGATATTTCATTGCCCATGGGAAACTTAAAACTTCAGAAAGCCTCACATGG
>JAURVB010002520.1:0-11334 GCA_033002965.1 Piper betle | reverse complement strand
CTTGTACTTCGTTCCAGATTTACGTACTTAGTCGACCTCATGATCTAAGATATAGGCGATCAATCTATTCTTGAAGTAACTTTAGAACATGATAGTTAAAACGATCCGATTGAATAAAAGAGTAAGAGCTTGAAATCTAAATTCAAATTAAATCATGCTAAGTTCCATTCTTCTCTAGAGAACAGAAATAAAAGAATACTCCATAATAAGAATAAGAAAACAATATAAAAAGAAACTATTTTTTATTAAGAAAGAGAAAGAAATTACAAAAAAACAAAGAAATATTTTCTTTCACTAAACTGCTAAGCCAAAAGTTGAGATATGATCAAGAACAAATGACCACCCCTTTATAGAAGTGGAGATATAAGAATTAGAAGAGGGTGTTCACAAATGAACGTAGTCTAATTAATTATGATGTCCCTTCAAGTTTCCAACTCCTTCGGCTCCATTGAACACCATAACTTGTAGCCATTGGGTGGCCATGACTTTTTCGACTCCAAAGCTTAATTTATTCGTCTTTTTTCTGCATTGAAACACCAAAATTAAGCATATCTAATAAAATATTAATTAACTACCAAAAATAAAGTGTAAAATATCACTTAATTAATAACTATTTATTTCGGGAATCACAAAATCACATTAAAAACAAGGGCAAATATTGTATACTTTAAACACCTCAACATCCATCAAAAGTGAAAGCAGCCACCGATTGGCCACAACCTAAGTCAATCACTGATATCGAAGCTTCCTTGGTTTAAGGGTTACTATAGAAATTTATTAAAGACTTCTGCTTTAGTAGCATCGCCGATGACCAAACTCACAAGGAAGGGCGTCGGTTTGAATGAGTAGTATAGCGCGAGAGAGTTCCAGCCTCAAAAGAAGAGTCTAACAACCCACCAATCTTGATCTCTGCCAAATGGTAATGAAGGATTCGTACTCTTCAATGATACGCCTCAGTTGGGTTTAGACGCGTCCTTTACAAGAAGGTAAGGTGGTGGCCTATGCCTCTAGTCAATTGAAGATTCATGAGCGAAAATTATGCAACTCATGACCTGGAACCTAGCAGCGGTGGTTTTTGCTCTGAAGATTTTGGACACCACTTGTGTGGAGCTCAGTTCAAGTCTTCACTGACCAATCGCAGTTTGAAGTATATCTTCACCCAGAATGACCTTAACCTTCGACAGAGGTGGTGGATAGAATATTTGAAGGACTACGACTTCCAAATCTTATACCATCTAGGAAAGTGAATGTGGTAGCCGACACATTGAGTCGAAGGCAAAGTGGACAAAAGTCAGCATCTAGCTGGACTTTGGGCCATGTCAAGCAGCAGTGGTAGCTATCAACCTTGTGGAGCAACTCAACAGGCTTATTGGCAAATTTGGTTGTTTCCAATGCTTTAGTTGATCGTGTTAAGCTAGCACAAATGGGTGATGAGGAGCTGAATAAAATGTTGGACAAGATTCCTGACATTGTAGCTGATTCAAATAGTGTGATCAGATTTAGAGGAAGGTTGTGTGTACCCAAGGATAATGCACTGAGGTGGAATATCTTGGAGGAGGCTCATCGCGCAAAGTTCTCGATAAACCCTAGAGTTACTAAAATGTATCAGAATTTAAAGCGAACCTACTGGTGGATTGGGATGAAGAGGGATGTTGTGGATTTTGTCTCTAAGTGTCAGACTTGCCAACAGATCAAAGCCCAACATCAACTACCTGGAGGACTATTGCAACCTTTAGAAATACCAACGTGGAAATGGGAGTGTGTCACATGCGATTTTATTTCAAAGCTCCTAAGAACTCAAAAGAAGCATGACTCCATATGGGTAGTTGTGGACCAACTAACTATGGTAGCTCACTTCATCCCCACGAAATCAATGAGAACGGTGAAATACCTGGCAGGATTATATGTTGAGAATATTGTCAAATTGCATGGGATTCCAAAGGAGATAGTCTCCGACCGCGATCCCCTATTCACCTCACATTTCTGGGAAGCTTTCCAAGAAGCCATGGGAACTCAAATTAAGTTGAGTACAGAATATCATCCCCAAACTGATGGTCAGAGTGAGAGGATTATTCAAACTATGGAAGATTTGTTAAGAGCTTGCATTCTTGACTGGCGGGGTGACTCGGAGAAACACTTAGCCTTGCCTGAATTCACCTACAATAATTCTTACCAAGCCAGTATAGGGATGGAACCATTTGAAGCCTTATATGGTAGGCCATGTAGTTCTCCATCGTGGTGGCTGGAGTCTACCGAAGTAGTTACAGTCGGGCCAGAGATGGTGAGGGAAGCAATTGAAAAGGTGAAACTCATTCAGCAAAGACTTAAGGCAGCTCAGGATCGACAAAAGAGTTACGTTGATACTCGAAGGAAGGACCTAGAGTTCCAAGTTGGGGAGTTTGTGTACCTAAAGACATCTCCTACGAAGGGGTGCTCAGATTTAAAATATCAGGGAAGTTGAAGCTAAGATTCATAGGACCGTTTCTAATCCGGAATCGAGTTGGGAATTGTGCATATAGATTAACATTGCCACCAAGCCTAGCTGGAGTACACAATGTTTTCCATGTGTCAATGCTAAGGAAGTATGTACGGGATGAGGATCATATCATCACAAATTTTGAAGACTTAGAGCTACAATCAAATTTAACCTACGAGGAAAAGCCGATCCGCATCCTTGCAAGAGAAATAAAGACACTCAAGAACAAGGAAATTCTTTTGGCAAAAGTATTGTAGAAAATTCAGGGATTAGAGGAAGCTACAGGGAGACTGAACAAGAAATGGCAAGGAAATACCCTAGCCTGTTTGTGGCATAGGAGTTTATATTTGTAGTAGCATGAACTGATCCGGAAGAAATAAATAAAATTAATCATGATTGTTCTATTGGCCGTTAAGATATTTTGAGGACAAAATATTTCCATGTTCTGGGAAGGACCGAACATGTTATATTTTTACCCGGTTAATTATTTACCCATTTTATAATTTACCTGGTTAAATGAAATATGGGTGTAGGGGTGTTTTCACATACCCTAGCCGTCATTTTTATTTTTATAAATTTGGAAAGGGGACGTCATTTTTCACATACGGGTGTAAGGGCGTCTTCCTCACCTTAGACACCTAGTTCTCCTCTTTCTTGCCGGTGTTTCTTCCTTGCTTGGGTATCATTCCTATCTCCCTTTTCTTAATTTTCTTGAATGCATATTTTTAATTGATAGTAAGCTTGTTAATCATGGGAATTAAATTTGTAAATCAACAAGAAAATAACTAAACTAAACTGAAATTGCAATCCCGTCAATGGCCGAGTAGCCTGAAACTTTGGCAAGATGGGCGACCATAAGAACAATTGCAAGGCAGTCCCTCACACCCCGATGACCTCTCTTGCTGCTGGGTCGAAAGGAGGGCTCGCCATGTCCCAGGTTTCCGGTGGGTGACGGAATTGCAGCGGTGAAGGGGCGAAGTTGCAAGGGTGATGGAAGTGGCGACGTTCTGCTGCAATAGGTGTTGTAATGGATGTGCAGAGGGGTAGAGACTGGTTGTGCTTCATCGACAGCATCATGGGTTCCTTCACAGCAGTTCAGGTAGCCGGAACAGTGCACAACGAACGACCTTCTCGCCGGAATTCATGGTGGCGAAGTGCAGAAGTGGGGAGAACGACCATACTCCATGCAACGTCCAATGGTGGCCAATCTTTTCTGTTTTGATGCCAGCCTGAGGTTGTGGAACATTTGGAGCAAGGTGCAAGAAATGAGGGGTCTTGAGGCTGGGAGAAGAGGAATATGCCTGGTTTGGTGTAGGATGGCATCTTGGATTGCTGCTATAAATCACGCACATGAGGCCTCCTCGCTTGCTGATTTTACCTTGTTGTTGATGCTTTGTTGTGATGTTTAGATGGTGGTTCAATTGGAAGCCAAGATAAGGGTTGGAGGAGAAGGACAAACCTGTTTTTGGAGAAGAGAAAAATGGTGACGGAAAGAAGAAGAAGAAGAAGGAGGAGGAGGAGGGTGGCAGTTTTGTAAATATAGGTTGACTCGATACCTACTCGAGTTAAAAATAATACTAACACGTAATAAATCATTAAAGATAATTATTTTAATGGGTTATTAAACTATAGTCAGGTACCAATCACTAGCGCCGAACCTAAATAGAATAATAAAAATAAATAAAGTTCGAAACTTTATTGAGTCAAATAATTTAAAATAATTGTATTAATAATAATTTTGTATAATACAAATTATTTTAAATAATTTAATCGAACAACTTAATTAATTAAATTGCTATAAATAATAGTAGTGATAAAAAAATTATAACCGTAAACTAAATCATCAAGATCAGGGTTATATAATTATTTGAAATGTTGTATTTCCCCCAAACTGGTATAATTATATCAAATGTTGTATTTCCCCAAACTAGTATAATTATATGAAATGTTGTATTTTCCCAAACCGGTAGCCTTGTCGGCACTAATCTTAAAATGAACTTGGAGACCATGACTAATCTCAAAATGAATTGGGAGACCACCTAATCTCGTAATGAGCTGGGAGATAATTTCTAATCTCAGAATGAACTGGGAGACCATGACTAATCTCAAAATGAATTGGGAGACCACCTAATCTCAAGAATAAGCTGGGAGACAATTTCTAAACTGAGAATGAACTGGGAGACCATGACTAATCTCAAAATGAATTGGGAGACCACCTAATCTCAGAATGAGCTAGGGGACAATTTCTAATCTCAGAATGAACTGGGAGACCATGACTAATCTCAAAATGAATTGGGAGACCACCTAATCTCAGAATGAGCTGGGAGACAATTTCTAATCTCAGAATGAGCTGGGAGACGACTTCTACTATTCTCAGAATGACCTGAGAGACAAATTACTAATCTCAGAATGACCTGAGAGATAATTACTAAAGACTTGTGTAATAATAATAATAAAAAACAAGTGAATTGATAATAGGGATTATATTGACTTCTTTCATTTAATTATACGGCGTAATGGTTTTATCATTAACGTGGAATTGCCTCAGCAGGTGAGCATCATTGGACTGAAGAATAGAAGTGTGGTTGGTGGTTCTTTTACCAACGTAGGTATGGTGAATTGATAACAAAATTGGGCTTCCTTATTATTCTCTTGTGTTATAAATGTGGCTATGGGAAATAGTCTGAGACTGTGGGACAATTAGTTTATATTTTAGAGAACATGATTTATTGTTATGATTTATATTATATGTTGCAAGACTTATTTGCTGTATTTAAATTCATGTTCTGGAATGCTACATTTACATTAACTATATTTTAAATAATACCCGGTCTGGTCTGGGCGAGTCGTTACACACGCCAAGGAATCTTGCACTCGAATACCCTTGGTGTTTCCAACAAGCCTTCCTTGCTCAATGCCAAGAGCGAAAACTTTTTGTAAGCTACAATCCTTCTTCTCAAGCACCTTCCAAGTGCCGAGGTGTCTTGTAACAGCGCCCATACCCTTGCACCAGCCATCTGGGACTTATACTCCCTTCATAAGTTCACACCTTGAGCCAAGGGAGTCTCCTCTTCATCACATCCCTTCTTCAAATGCCTAGGCTCTTTTACACACTCTCAACACTTTGAAAGCTTACAAACAAGTTCAATACCTTGAGCAACCCCTTACAAATAGTGATCTCTTCTTGGTTTACACATGAACTACCTAAGAATACAAGCTAAAGATTTAATCAATTCTTACACAAGCTTGAGCTTTCTAACTCACACCAAGAGAGCCAAGAGTTCAATCCATGGCCTAAGGGTCCAAACCCACTACCCAAAGCCTTATTTATTAGCTTTCCAAGCCTCCCCATTAAATAGAGCCATCGGGACTCAATTCCACCTTTTTATCTCTAGCCAACAACTAGTTTTTACTTAAAATCCAGGTTGTTCAACTGTCGAATGATCGACCGATCGTCAACTAAATGATCACTTAAACTGTAGCCACATTAGACTCTTCAACTTCGACTATTAAACGCACAACCAATCATCAGACCGGAAAGCTTCCCAAACTTCCCAAACTGTCTACTCTTTAAGTCCTCAATCAATTTTTGAAATCTCTGCCAAAGTCCCTTTAGTCGCCGAACGCATGATTGAACGCCTGATCAAACTGTAAAACTTGTGACTCGAAGCAGAGTTTTACATTAGTGAACCAGCCGGTTCAACCGTTTGTTTGAGTCAAGTCAATTTCATGAACTGCGTGCTGAGTCGAGGCTAGTTGTAAAGACCGTGGAAAAAAACGCGAACGCGGTTTAGGAAGGACCGAATGTGTTATATCCAATACCCGGTAAATCCTGCCCGGTTAATTATTTACCCATTTAATTATTTACCCGGTTACTAGGTTAAGTGAAATATGGGTGTTTTCACATACCCTAGCCCTTATTTTATTTTATTTTATGAAGGACGTCCTCCACCGTAGCCTTCATTCGCATTTTTTCTCCTCTTCCTTGCTGGCGTGTCTTCTTCCTTGCTTAGGCATTCTTCCTATCTCCCTCTTCTTAATTTTCTTGCATGTATATTTTAATTTGATAATAAGATTTATAATCGTGATGATTACAGTTTAAAATCAACAAGAAAGAAACTGAACAGAAATTAAAGTTTAATTTGGCCAACGAGTCCCTTGTTTTGGCAAGATGGGGAAACACAGGCAAGGTTTCGCAGGAATCGGTGGCGACGGTCGTTCCAACATCAGAAGATGATCCTACTCTCTTCATCGATCAGTGCAGGGTTGATCTCACGTGTGTGGATGTCGGCCTGGGGTGGTAAATGGCCAAAAACAGAAAACGGTGGCAAAAACAGAGGTGACGGCGGTGGGGGAAGAAATCCGCCTGTCCTTGGTGGTGACGGGTTCGAATATGGCCGGGGAAGGTAGATAGGTGGTCGAGGGAGGCGACTACCCAATTGAGGCGGCGACACTCGCTGACGGTGGAATCGCTGACACGAGCGCACCGCTGGGTAGGAGATGCGGGCGTCGCTGCGGCTGGAAGGCGGCCGGAGTTGGTCGGGGCGACACCGCAATGGCATGGCAAGTCTAGGCGGCGACGATTGATGGCTGCCGGAGACGATTGTCGGCAGTGGCTGGTGTCGGGAATAGGGGACAGCGCCACGGATGAAGAAGAAGAAGAAGAAAATTACCTTGGGTGGCAAACTTGTAAATAATGCTTGACTCGACACAGCTCGAGTTGAATAATAATACCAACTCGTAAATAACACCTGACTCGATACCGACTCGAGTTAAAAATAATTCGAACTAGTAATAAATCTTTAAAAATAATTATTTTAATGGGTTATGGGTTAAAGTTACTAAACTAATTAATTATTTGACGAAGTCGACATAAGTAATAAAAATACGGTAATGATAAACTGTAAATAATTATTTGGCGTAATACAAGCGATTAAATTAAATCGGACGATTATAAGTGATGAATAAAATAAAGATTTTAACTTTCCCTTATTAAATTTAATATTAGGTAAATAAATTGATTATTTTTATAATGAGTAAGTAATGTAGAAAATGAGTTATTAAACTATAGTCGGCTAGCAATCACTAGCGCCGAACCTAAAGAGAATAATGAAAATAAATAAAGTTCGAAACTTAATTGAGTCGAATAATTGTATTAATAATATTTTTGAATAATACAAATTATTTTAAATAAATTAATCTATCAACTTAATTAATTAAATTGCTATAAATAATAGTAGTGAATAAAAATTATAACCGTAAACTAAATAATCAAGATCAGGGTTAAGTAATTATCATCACAAAGGAAAATTAAATACTTGTTTATTAGTAATAATTATTTTATCAACTGTTAAGTATTAATTATGATTTAGATAATAAATTTAAAATATAAAGTAGGACTTAAATAATTGGATCACATGAATAATTAATTATCTCACTAGATTTGTTGAGAATTTAATATTTAATATTTTTGAATTGTTACATGATATGTTGTCAAAATTTTAATAATGATATATATATATATATATATATGTTAGACATTTAGTTGCATGCATTTCTACTCAAATAAAATTATACTTATGTATAATTTTATATTCTAGTTAAGATTAGGATCATTAGTCGCAGCTATGAGTTCGAAATATCCAAGTCTGAATAATTATTTAAAATGTTGTACTTTCCCTTGTTGGCAGCCCTGGTCGGCTTGAGCCCAGATTCGACCACCATGTCGCTGTAACGCAATTAGGGTCAAGGAATTGACTCAGTCTGACACAGGGCCGCACTTTTAAAATTACTATGTGTCCTACTATGTGTGTGCTTATAATTAATTGAAATGTTGTATTGTCTCTATAATTATTTAAAATGTTGTATTTTCCCAAATTGGTATAATTATATGAAATTGTGTATTTTTTTCCAAACTGGTAGCCTTTGTCGGCACCTAATGTCAGAATGAGCTGGGAGACAATGTTCTAATCTCAAAATGAACTAAGAGACCATGACAAAACTCAAAATGAATTGGGGGACAACCTAATCTCAGAATGAGCTAGGAGACAATGTTCTAATCTCAGAATGAACTGGGAGACCATGACTAACCTCAAAATGATTTGGGGACCACCTAATCTCAGAATGAGCTGGGAGACAATGTTCTAATCTCAGAATGAACTGGGAGACCATGACTAACCTCAAAATGAATTTGGGGACCACCTAATCTCAGAATGAGCTTGGAGACAATTTTCTAATCTTAGAATGAACTGGGATAGTGACTAACCTCAAAATGAATTGGGGGATCACCTAATCTCAGAATGAGTTGGGAGATAATTTTCTAATCTCAAAATGAACTGGGAGACCATGACTAACCTCTAAAATGAATTGGGGGACCACCTAATCTCAGAATGAGCTGGGAGACAATGTTCTAATCTCAGAATGAACTGGGAGACCATGACTAACCTTAAAATGAATTGGGGGACTATGACTAATCTCAAAATGAATTGGGAGACCACCTAATATCAAAACGAGCTGGGAGATGATTTCAAATCTCAGAATAAACTGGGAGACCATGACTAATCTCAAAATGAATGTGGAGACCACCTAATCTCAGAATGAGCTGGGAGACGTTTTCTAATCTCAGAATGAGCTGGGAGGGATAATTACACTTTACTTGTGTAATAATAATAATAAAAATGAGTGAAATGATAATTGGGATTATATTGACTTGTTTCATTTAATTATGCGGCTTAGTGGTTTTATCACTAATGCGGAATTGCCTCCCGCAGGTGAGCAGCATTGGACTGAAGTTCTTTTACCAACCTAGGTATGGTGAATCGATAATAAAAAATTGGACTTCCTAACTATTCTCTAGTGTTATAAATGTGGCTATGGGAAACGGTTCGAGACTGTGTGACGGTTATTTTATATTTTTGAGAACATGATTTATTGTTATCATTCATATTATATGTTGCGAGACATATTTGCTGTATTTCAATTCATGTTCTGGAATGTTACATTTACATATTACATATTTTTAAGTAACACCCAGTCCGGTTCGGGTGGGTCGTTACAGGTGGTATCAGAGCCAAGTTTCCCACAAGCTCACATTTTATAACTCAAGTACCTTGATTGAAAAGTCCAATAATTATCTTTTCCCACTGTGTTGTGTATTTAATTAACAAATGCATTCGCTAATAAGCCTAAGACATAACCGAAAAGAAAAACATACTAATGAACCATGAAGGTTCGACGTTTCAGATGGCAGGCACTCGTTGACAGTCAAACCGAGTTACTCCACCAAATGCGAACACCGAGAATATATTAGCTCAGATCCTGATGCCCATACAAGGATTGGCGCAGGCTTCCGAAAATACAAATTCTGTGGTTCAGAATATAGTTCTAGCGGTTACCGGGAGTGGTAACAGGGCATGGAGCCTCAAACTCGGCAAGCGGGTCCTAGAATCACCCCAGATGGCGGTCAGGAAAGTGCCCAAGGGTGGGCAGGGTTAGCAGACTCGGGTGAGCAAGGGGAGCGTCCAAACCCAGTGCCACCGGTAGTCTGACAAGTTGTGCCGCCAGCGGTTGATGATAGTGACCTCTACAATGTGGAAAAATTTAGAAAGAATGGAGCTGAGGTATTTATTGGAGGGATCGATCCAATGAAGGCGGAGAGCTGGATTGACATTACTGAAAAAGAGTTTAGAGATTGGCAACATGCATGCTTCAAGAGGAAGCATCTTACTGGTGGAAATCCATGGAGAAAACCACTTTCCATGCACGTGAAATTTCCTCCATCGCGTGGGTGGAATTTGTGGCAGCTTTCAATGGACAATATTTTCCAGAGCCCATTGTCCAGAAGAAAGCACTGGCATTTGCCAATTTGTTTAGGGGGAGGATTCAGTCTAGGAATATGTGTATTCCCAGACTAACTTCCAGGGTTACCTCCTAAGCTAGCAGTGGAGTTTGCCATTGACCAAGCACCTAGAGTGACACCAATTTCAAAAGCACTAGTCTTGACACTACCAAATGGTAATGAAGGATTCGTAGTCTTCAGTGATGTGTCTTTGTTGGGTTTAGAATGCGTCCTTATGCAAGAAGGTAAGGTGGTGGCCTATGCCTCTCGTCAATTGAAGATTCGTGAGCAAAATTATGCAACCCATCACTTGGAACTAGTAGTGGTGGTTTTTGCTCTGAAGATTTGGAGACACTGCTTGTATGGGGCCCAGTTCGAAGTCTTCACTAACCACCAGAGTTTGAAGTATATCTTTACCCAGAATGACCTTAACCTTTGACAGAGGCGGTGAATAGAATATTTGAAGGACTACGACTTCCAAATCTTATACCATCCAGGGAAAGCGAATAGTGGTAGCCGACGCGTTGAGTCGGAAGGGCAAAGTGGACCAAAGTCAGCAGCTAGTTAGACTTTGGGCCATGTCAGCAGAAGTGGTAGCTATCAACCCAGTGGAGCAACTAATAGGCTTACTGGCAAATTTGGTTGTTTCCAATGATTTAGTTGATCGTGTTAAGTTAGCACAAATGGGTGATGAGGAGCTAAATAAAATCTTGGACAAGATTCCTGACATTGTAGCGGATTCAAATAGTGTGATTAGATTTAGAGGAAGGTTGTGTGTTCCCAAGGATAATGCACTGAGGCAGAATATTTTGGAGGAGGCTCATTGCTCAAAGTTCTCGATACACCCTAGAGTTACTAAAATGTATCAAGATTTAGAGAGAACCTACTGGTGGATTGGGATGAAGAGGGATGTTGTGGATTTTGTCTCTAAGTGTCAGACTTGCCAACATATTAAAGCCCAACATCAACTACCTGGAGGACTGTAAAGACCCGAAAAATAATAATAATAATAATAATAATA